>CAUYSK010100878.1:0-69110 GCA_963575035.1 Avahi laniger
TCCTGGTCCATAGGGAGGCCACTGCGTTGGTGCTCTGGGATTTGGACCCTAGCTCGAGCTAGCAAATAAACTCCTTTGCCATTTGCATCCTCGGTGACTCTGCCTCTCTGTTCCTGGGGCCGAGGGGAACTGGATCTAACATCACGACGCACTCAGTATTGTTTCTACAGTATTTAAGGGTGTTTGAGAGCATGTTTTGGAGTTAAATGACTTACTGACTACACGTTACTTTTATGAACTATACTGTAAGCTACCGTGCTATACCTTACTTTTCTGAGCATCCACTTCCTCATCTGTAGTACCCGCCTCATCAGGTTGTATGAGGATTACGGGAAATGATGCATGACTTTCTGTGTGCCCCCCCACACACCCAAAAAGCTCCTATGTTGAAATCCTCACTGTCGACATGATGGTCTTGGAGGTGGGAGATTTGGGAGGTGATTAGGTCATGAGTGTGGAGCCTCATGAATGGGGTTAGTGCCCTCATAAGAAGTGATACTAGAGCTTGTTCTGATCTCTGCTCTCTTGGCCACACGAGGACACAGTGAAGATGGCTGTCTGCAAACCAGAAGGAGGGCCCCACACACACACCAGATCTGCCGGAACCTTGATCTCAGACTTCCTAGATTCCAGAATTGAGAAAAATAAATGTATGTCACTTAAGCCACCCAGACTCTGGTATTCTGTTATAGCAGCTGGAGCTAACTAAAACACTTTTTTAAAATTAGTTTAAAAACTTGTGGAATGGGTCAAAATTATTCTAAAATTCATATGAAAGAATAAATTTTCAACAATTGCCAGAAAGTTTTGTGTTTTTTTTGTTTTTTGTTTTTTTTTTTGAGACAGAGTCTCACTTTGTTGCCCTGGCTAGAGTGAGTGCCGTGGCGTAAGCCTAGCTCACAGCAACTTCAGACTCCTGGACTCAAGCAATCCTACTGCCTCAGCCTCCCAAGTAGCTGGGACTATAGGCAGGCACCACCATGCCCGGCTAATTTTTTCTGTATATTTTTAGCTGTCCAATTAATTTCTTTCTATTTTTGGTAGAGACGGGGTCTCGCTCTTGCTCAGGCTGGTCTCGAATTCCTGAGCTTAAACACTCCACCCGCCTCGGCCTCCCAGAGTGCTAGGATTACAGGCGTGAGCCACCGCACCCGGCCCGCCAGGAAGTTTTTGAACAAAATTAGGATGTGATGGGATCTTGGCCTATTGTATATTAAAATTTAGTATAACATTGTTGCAACCAAAACAATGTGATTCTCACTAGTAAAAATAAATAGATTGATTGCTATGACAAAATAGAGAACATAAAAATAAATCCAAGTATATATAAGAATTTAATATAAAATGAGGTTCCATTTCAATTCAGTGAGGAAAAGATAAACAACTCAATAAATTGGGATAATTGAGGGGAGGTATTAGAACCCTACTGCATATCACATAAATCCAAGTGAGATGGAAATACAGAAAGAAGGTAGTAGGGCCGGACTAAGGTGAGGCCACAGAGGCGGGGCCTTGTAGGTAAAATGTCAAGAGGCGCTCATCCTCAGGGTGTGGGAGTGCCTTGCCTTATCCTAGCCCCAGCCCTGGTAGGTAAAGGCACCTGTCAAAGAATTTCACTGCGACATTGCTGGTAACAGGAGGTGCTTGGAAAGAACCTAGCTGTCCGTCACTAGGGAAATGAGTGAGTAAATTATAGTGAATTCATACCAGGGACCACCAGGCTATTAAAAGAGATGAAACAAACATGGAAGTATGTCCACAACATATCATTAAGTGAAAAAACACAGTTGCAGACCAATGTCCAGCATGATTTATGCACACACACATATGCCTGTTTATACAGGTTCTTGAAAATAGTGGAAAATACCCACCAGATAGTTACTCACGGCCACTTTTAGGGAGTGGGCTGGGGTGAGGACAGAGAGATTTTTTTTCCTTCCTTCTATAACTTTGTTAGTGGGTGAGATGTCGAGTCATGTTCTTTTTTGCTTTTGATTGTGTGGAATTTTCCAAAGAGGGAAAAGAACTGGTAACAAATCCCTCCCAAAGAAACCACCCAGTTTAGCAACACATGGGCTGTCTGGGCCGTGCTGAGGCTGGCGTGGGTGCGGGTGAGACTGCAGAGTCAGTGGCTCTGCGCGGTAGAATGGGAAGAAGTGTGAGTCCTGAGCAAGGGTTAGGGGCCCGGAAATGAATAGCAATGGCAGGAGAGACGGGACCGGCATGGGCCAGCCGGCCACAGCTCCTGAAGAGGAAAACTGGCTAGTGAGAAAGTCCCCGTGTCTGCAAGGGCTAAGGAACCCAAAAGAAATAACACTTAATTTCCAGTAGTTTCCTGTGCTGCACAGGGACACCTCTCCCGCCACCCTCGCTGCCAGCCCCAGTCATCTGCCAGGCTCTACCACATGCAACTGTGTTTGGGGGCAAGAAAAGAAAAGGAACTTGCCTTAATGTGAATTAGAAAGAGGAGAACAGCCACAGGAGGTGAGATGTGAGATTAAGAACTGTGCAGAATTTTTTTTAATGTAGCAAGCAGTAACCGAAGGACTAGCATGACTGAAATCAAAAAGACAAATAAAAGCAAGTGCTGGCGAGGATGTGGGGGAATGGGAACCTTGGATACTGCTGGTGGGGATGTCAGAGGGCGCCGACACTCTCGAAATCTGGCTGCCTGGTGCTGGCCGGGCCAAACCGTGTGACCAGCAATCCCACTCCCAGGGATATCCAAAATAAATGAAGACATCTGTCCATGCAAAAACTTGTACATAAATGTTCAGAGTGACTTTATTCCTAATAGCCAAAACATGAAGACGTCCCAGATGTTCATCAAAGATGAATAGATAAGTAAAATGTACTGTATCTATACGATGGGTTATATTTGGCAAAAAAAAAAAAAAAAAAAGTAATGATGTCCTGACACACACCATCGCACCAGCAAACCTTGAAAGAAATCAGCCGCAAAAGACTACATATGTTACAATTCTGTTTATATGCAATGTCCACAATAGCCAAACCTACAGAGACAGGAAGTAATTCGTGGTTGTTGGGGGAGGGGAGAATAGGAGTGGCTGCTAAGGGGAATGGGGTTTCTTTTATTTTTTCTTTTTTAAGACTATTTTTCAGAGCAGTTTGAGATTCACAGCAAAATGGAGAGGAAGGCACAGAGATACCCCCGACCCCACACATGCATGGCCTCCCCCACCTACATCCCCGCCAGAGTGGGACATTTGTTACGATCGACGGAGCTGCACTGACACGTCATTATCACCAAAGTTTATGTTAGAGTTCACTCTTGGTGTTGTACATTCTATGGGTTGTTTCGTTTTGTTTTGTTTTTTTGAGACAGTCTCACTCTGCTACCCAGGCTAGAGTGCCATGGTGTCAGCCCAGCTCTCAGCAAACTCAAACTCCTGGGCTCAAGCAATCCTCCCGCCTTGGGCTCCCAGAGTGCTAGGACTATAGGCGTGAGCCATTGCACCTGGCCCATTCTACAAGTTTTGAAAATGTAAAATGACAAGAGTATTTTCACTGCCCTAAAAATTACCGGTGCTGCATCTATTCATCCTTCCCTCCCCCAACCCCTGGTAATCACCAATCTTTTTACTGTCTGCATAGTTTTGCCTTTTCCAGAACATTATGTAGCTGAAACCTTACTGGGATCTCTTTTTAGGGTGGTGGAAATGCTCCAAAATTGATTGTGGTGATAGTTACACAACTCTGTGAATATGCCAATAACCCACTGAATTATACACTTTTTTCTTTTTTGGTAGCCTCACCAAAACAAGGCCTGGGGAATTATATGTCGTGTGATTTCATATCTCGATGAAGGTGTCAAAAAAAATAAATAACCAAAAGAGATGAAGCCCCACCCCACCCTAATATTCTGTGGAAGAGCAGAGCACCCAGGGACTCCAGGGAGTTCCCACCCATGGAGGAGCCAAGCTTAAGTAGTTAGTATGTAAATATTCAAGTGAGTGTGGCCCGTAGGCTGGAAAACTTCGGCTACCAGGCTGCTAATGTTGGAAACATGCATGACATGTTCGGCCCGGGACTTGACGTGCAGTAAGGACTCAATAAATGTTAACTCTTGTTAAACTCTTACTATGACCTTATTCCATGCCCCCGAATCCCATTCCTTCTACTGTCTTGCTTCCTTTGACTATAACACATGCATGCAGTGGCCCTGCGACGGAAATCCGTGAATAGGCTTTTATTAATAGCTCTATTTAGGGCATGAAAAAGCGTGTATCTTGTGAAAGGAGTTTTGAAACCATCAGAAACACCTCCGCTGAAAGGGTTGGGGAATAGGCTGGGCACCTTCTCTTTCCCCAGGAGAAAGCACAACAGCCCTGAAGCAGGTTTCTCAACCTCACACCAGTAACATTTGGGGCTGGATGAGTCTTTGTGGCAGGGGCTGTCCTGTGCATTGCGGGATGTCTGGGGACATCCCTGGTCTCCCTACACACTGGATGCCAGTAGCAACCCTCTACCAAAGTTGTGACAACCAAAAATGTTTCCAGACATGGCTAAATGTTCCCTGAGGGGCAACATCAATCTCTCTCTTTTTCCCCCCTACCCGTCCGCCACACACACACACACTTGTCCAGAACCACGGCCCTAGAGGAAGATTTACCAGGTAGAGCTTTCTGTCACTCCTTTCAGATCAGAAGGAAGCAGAAGGTACTCAGGCAGGTTCTGGGCTTAACAGTGACCCCCCTGCCATTCGCCCTCATCTGCTGAGCACCCCCATACCTTCCTCGTAGATCCCATTTTTTTTTTTTTCAGAGACAGGATCTCTCTCTGTCACCCAGGCTAGAACATAGTGGTGTCATCATAGCTCACAGCAACCTCAAACTCCCGGGCTCAAGCGATCCTCCTGCCTCAGCCTCCCAAGTAGCTGCAGGAGCACGTGACACCATGCCCGGCTAATTTTTCTGTTTTTGTAAAGATGAGGTCTCGCTCTTGCTCGGTTTGGTCTCCAACTCCTGGCCTCAAGCAATCCTCCCTCCTCATCCTCCCAGAGTGCTAGAATTACAGGCATGAGCCACTGTGCCTGACCTAGACCCCATTCTTAATGTCTTCTCTGTGCTTCCCCTTAGGTCTCCCCCATCCTCAAATACTGCCAAACAGGTCTGCAGCCTCTAGCTTTGATATTCAGCTGATGCTATTCATCCCAATCTGTAGACATCCGAGACCTCAACAAAGGTTTAGGAGTGTGTGTTCTGGGGGAGCAGAGGAGAGATGACACGTGACAGTGGCCCAGCAGGAGGCCACAATTGAGTAGTACCCAAGGAAGGGGAAAGAAGAGGGAACTGCCACTTACTGAGCGGCTATTTCATATATTGGGTTTATGTTAGCAGTTTCTTTTTTTTTTTTTTTGAGTAGTTTCTTATACATTATTATTAGTTCATTGAGTTTTCACAATAACTTTGCAAAATAGGTGTTTCCCCCTTTCACAAATGAAGACATTGAGATTCAGGGGGTTACGGTAAGTTACCTGAGAACACGGCTGCCAAAGTCCCTCTCGTCCCCACCCAGTGCTGGGCCCTAGCTCCCTCCCTGCATCGCGGCTGCCCTTGTGACTGGCTCTCACCACACCAACAGGCAGAAGCAATGCTCTGGGATTTCAGAGCCAGGCCTTTAAATGGACCGGGGCTTCTGCTTTTTCCTTCTTGGAACCCCGAGGCCACCATGCTATGAGGAAATTCAAGCCACCTACATAGAGAGGCCACATGGAGGAAAACCAAGATTGTGTGGTCAACAGCTCCATCCCAGCCACCAGATGAACGCAGTGACTTGAGTGAGTCCAGGCAAGACCAGCAGAAAAATCAGTCAAGCCACAGAATTATGAGAAATAATACGTTTTTGTTTGTTTTAAGCCATTCAGTTTTGGGATAATTTGTTACGCAGCAACAATAACTGATACAGCAGTTAAATAACATACTCAGGCTTGTGCAGCTATAAACGTAGAGGAACTAGAATTTACACACAACTTGTCCATGTCAAAGGCTCTGCTCTCCCGGGAAGGTACACTATTTTAACCTCTAACATGTGGAACTGTCCCCATGGGTTGAGGTGAAATAATGTGTGAGCCTTAATTGAACAGAAAGGATCGAAGAAAATCATTAACAGCTGACAGTGGTTATATCTCTGTTAACGTTATACCTATAAAAAAGTAAGAAAAAGAATAACTAAACATAAAATTTTACTGTGGGAAAGTTAAACTCATTAGCTTGATTTATGTGAAGTGTTTACATTTATGCTTAATCAATATGCAGCATATAATATAAATACAATTGTGGTGTAGCAGTAAATTCTCAGTGTGTGTGTGTCTATTGCCAAGTTATCTGCTTCCACCATTGAAAAGGAAAAAGAAAAATTGGTTAATAGGATAGTCATATGGCTGTGAGCCTCAGTGTTTTCAGCATCTGATGGCAAAGTCAGAATGCTAATTTCCTACCTTCCCTATTCATTATCCCTACAGCAAATGGTAGGCAGTCTCTTTTATTATCAAACTTGCAGGGTTCTCTCCATAGCAGACCTCCAAGAAACGTGCAAGCTTCCTCCACTCAAGATCAGAGCTAGACAATAAGGAAGCTTAGGCCCGATATAGTCCCTGACTTAGAGTTCAAACAAATTGAGAGCGAATGAAGAGGTCACATCATCAAACTTTAGTGGATAAAGTCCTTTAATCCCATTAGTGATGCGACGGTACATGGTTAAGTGGTCAATAACTGGATCTCTCGGAGGAAAAAAACCCTAATGTGTATGTACCATTTGCCAATTTCTGTGGTGTAAACACTCCCACTAAGGCTAATTTCAAGCTATTAATACTAAGGTGATGTTCACCAGCATGCAAAATTCATAAATATTTACCAATCAGCTCTCCCCGGTATGACAGCCCCAGCTCACTGCTGACACCCCACCCACTCACATGTGCAACATATTGTATCCATTAGAATGACATTCAGCTGCAAGTGACAGAAAACCCTAAAAGGTAGTGGCTTAACAGAGAAGCGAATTTCTCCCCTATGTAAAAGAAGTCCAGAGATCGGTTGCCCAGGCCTACCATGGCAGTTCCATACAACTGTCAAGAACTTAGTCTCCTGCTCTTGGGTCTGCCATCCCTAGAGGACAGCCCTCGTCTTTGTGGTTCGAGATGGCTGCCATCCCACCCAAGTCTGAGTGAGCAGAATGGAGGAAGTTGCGGAAGTGCAGGCCTTCTCTTTCCTAAGAGGGCTTCTTAGAAACCTTGCCAAATGCTTTGTTTTGTCCAAACACAGTCCGGAACACAATTATGTGGTTACATCTAGCTGCAAGGAATCCTGGGAAATGCCATGTTCTAACTGAGTGCCCAAGTGAACATCTGAGAGCTGTTACTGCGAAAAAAGGGGACTGCTGAGGTGGGGGGGCTGTCTCTGCTGCAGCTGCCACGTGTGACTACCGTCGCTGGGCCCATACCAAGCCCTTTATGTGCACCATTTAATTTTTTTGTCATGTTCTCAAAGGGCAGTGGTACTTTTCTTATACAAATGTAATTTTTATATACAATCTTTTTCTGTAAATATAAACATAACATTATAATTTATATAAATACAATTAAAGGCCCAACTTAATAACATCCTTTTCGGCGGCTGTATGGGATACCTCCAGGAAACCCAATGTCTCTACAGAGACACCCAACAATGGCTACCAGTTCACAAGAGGCATTTCGATGTTCTTCAAGGCTGGATGTTACAACAAGCAATAATGATATTTGTAAGCATTTCTTAAAAATTAGAACACACTCTGGGAAATGGAAAAACTGGAGGAATTCAGAAGATTAGTAATGTAGCTGATGACATGGGTCTGGGGGAACAATACAAGTTCCACTGTAAACAGGGGTCTCTCATGTAACTTAATCTGGAAATAGAGACTTAGGAACTTAGTACGCAAATTTGTGCCAAAATATATGTAAATTTATGCCAGCCTATATGCGATTGTGTCTTCTAATCCAAGACCTCTGGGGAAGAAATATACATATACATACGTGTATATGTATATTTTCTTTTTTAACTAGATTGCAATTCTCTGGTTTGTCATGATTTTCCCCTATGTGGCCTCCCAGCCCGTCCTTCACAGAGAGCTAAAGGCAGCTCGCACATCAGCCAGACTCGGCACCTGAAGCCAGTGACAGGGCCTGAGTGAGCAAAGGAAACTACAGGCCGTCAGAGGTCTCGGAAACTCCGGACAAGGTCCCCGGCAGTGAGGCCTCTGAAGTCAGAGTGAGTCAGGAAGCAAGGCCACAGTCGGCTGCGTCTGAGCAGATAGGTGGCTTCTGTCCGTCCTGTCTGGAGGGGGGAGAGAGAAACATTCAAGGCGCTTTGGCCTCCAAGGCTGGCGGAAGCCTCCAGACACATCTGTTTTCACTGGGACAGATGTGGGGCACCCACCACGGGGGAAGAGGGAGGTGACATGGTGGGAGGACGGCTGGGACAGAGGTAGAGGGGGATTTCTGTTTCTGGCTAACACTGTATCACTACAGAAAAAGAGGCAGGTTTCCAGCAGCCTAAACTAGTTATGAGTGCGGGGAATACGGAAAGTGATATGATGCTGCTCGGCCTCCAGAGAGTGCCCTGCTGTGTTTCTACATGTGACATGCTATAAATAAAGCCCCAACCAAACCCGAAAACTTGAAGAAAAAATGAGGCAAAGAGCTGCTATTTCTCTCTGAAACGCACCCTTGTGCACATGCAAAACAGATGAGCTCAGAGGGACCCAGCTCAACGTCATTTCTTCATAATGTAAATCTAAAAATGGTTTCCAGATGGAATCCGAGATACGTAGCTTATCATTATATCAGGGAACAGGCCCACTGTGGCCACATCCAAATGAACCACTTATCCACAAGTCTATGCAAAAGTTTGGCTTTTGCAGTTTGTCTGGAACGTTCTTAGACCTGCCACTGTGGTTCCTGGGCTCTCCCTGGGTGAGTTGCTGAGACTGCACTGATCTGGAGAGGACCAGACAATGTCTCAGGCTCATGACAACTCCTCACCTTCCTCAGTCTCATGGTAGCATCCCCTGTTCACCTTGCTCATTTTGTTTTTCCCAGGGTGGCCAAGTGAGACAGGCAATTACAACAGAATAGCACAACCATGTCTCCCATGTGTTAGGTTTCCTCCCTTCCTCTCCAACCCTGGTACTGCAGAAAACTCTGCGGTGGTAACCTAGGCTGGTAAGCAGAGTGGAAAATTTAAGCAAGGATGAGAGTTGGAAAATATGTAAGTTAGGATTAGATTTGGCTGCAAGTGATGGAGAGTCCAAAATGACGCTGGCTTGAACAACACAAACAATTATTAACCTCTCACATAAAACCACAATGGAAGCAGACAGCCTATGGCTCGTCAGAAAGGTTCACAAAGCTGCCAGGGACTCAAGATCTTTCCATGTTGCTGCTCCAACATTCTTAGCACGTGTCCTCCATAGCTTGTCCAAGATAGCTGCTTCAGCTCCAGCCATCATGTCCGTATTCCAGCCAAGTGTAGTAGATTATTTCTAATGACAGTCCCCCAATAAATCATGCCTCCTTGTGCCTAAATCCCTTGGCCATGTCGAGGACACTCTCTCCTTCCATCAAGACATGGGATCTATTTCCCCACCCTTGAATCCAGACTGACCAGCAGAATTTGGCAGAAGTGACGCTGCATTAATTATAGTGCCTGGGCCTTAAGCTTCTCGAAGCTTCCTTTCTCTCCCTCTTGAAACCCTGAGACCACCATGTTGTGATAAGGCCTGCGTGGCCTGTGGGAAAATGAGACACTTCCCAGCGAGGAACTGAGGAGGCCTCACTGGCGGGCACGTCAATGAGGCCACCGCAGACCCTACAGCCCAGCTGTGGGCGAGACCAGCATGGGAAACCTCCCAGACTGCCAACCTATAGCATCACAAAAAATGGTAAATTCTGGTGGTCTCATCCTGCAGTTCTGGGAGTGACTTGGTACACAGCAATCGATAACTGCAAGAACAGCACGCGGGAGAGGCAGGGCCAAAAAGCACGTGCCGCGTGTGCTAAGGAGCTTTCCCGCCTTGCAGCACCGCCGTTCACATCTGCTGTCCACAGCCCGCTGCAAAGGACGCTGGGAAACACCCTTATCTGGGCGCCAGCGCCGGTCCATCACCGAGGGCACGGGGACTAAGGACCCGCACGAGGGTGAACGACTGGCACTCTCTGAGAGAGAGGGGGGATCAGGGGACAACAAACGTACTGCACTTTCCCGGGAATCACGCAGATTTTTTTTTAGGTTAGAAAGGTAGTTTTAACGTTCTTTTTCCTTTTAAGCTTGAATCCTCCCCAGCTCGGAATGACAGAAGGCGATGAAAACACCTGCTTCTGAGACACGGAAGTAACTAAGCTTTTCCAACCCGAGGAAAGGGGGGTGGAAGGAAGATGTCACTGAGCTGGGCGGTGACGGTCGCTGACAAGGGACCGGCCTCCTCAGGCTGCGGAGGGAAGCACCCGAGGCCCAAGCTCCAGGGGACAAGGCTGTACCGCGGGCCGCTGGACTCCGCAATGCGGCAACAAATGGTATCATCGGAATCTTTCTCCTGCTTTTTAAAACACTGATGAATTCCCAGCTGTCTCTGAGGGTTTAGATTTCATCTCACCAGACGCACCAGCGAGGGAACTGGAAGAACTCCAGAGGTCTCTTCAAGCCCTTCACCTCCGTGATATGGAAAAGTCCTTCTGCGCGGTTTTTGTTCAGATCTGCCATGTGCCCGGCACACCCCGGGCCCTCTGGGAAACGTGGAAGAAGGATTTGGCACAGTAACATCTTGGAGAGCCTGTGACCTGCTCAGAAAGCAACCTCTGTGGCCTCTCAGGACACACCCCCAAAGGAGGTTGTCCCCAGTTCCCCTGCACATGGCCAAGTCATGATGAGGGTGAGGGTCTCTCCTTTGTTAAGAAACAACGGCCCTCTGCACAGCCCTTCTTTACCCCGATAATCTGGAAGATCTCCTCACCTACCGGGCAACTCCTAACTGCAGGACACGTGAAAACTCTCCAGGAGCACAGCTCGGACGGTCTTAAGAGCATCAACTTCCAGATCCCCCTTGTCCCTGTGCTCTCTTCCCCACTCTGCCTGAAGTGGCCGGGCGGAGAAGGGCCCGTTCACTCACAGCAGCCTTTCTCCCACGTCTTACCAGCGTCCATTATCCTGTGATGGGACACCTCGGGCAGCAAACAAAAGGGAAGCCTCCTCTGATGAACAATAAGGGCTCCATCAACTCACAGGGCTTTGGGGTTTCCCTGGTTTATGTGTTTGCTTACGTGTTTGTTCAGGGAACACCCGTTATTAAAACTGTGTGTTTGGCTCAGGTTGGGATAGTCTGAATTCAGTTATATGGTAGAGTGGAGGGAAAAACAGCTTTTCATCCACAGAGTCACCTCTATACTTCCTCACCTCTGTCAGAGAGAGAGAGAAGAAGTAAGGAAGGGAGGAAAAAAGGAAGAGAAAAATTATCATTCTTGAAGATTAGTCCTCAGAGAGCAAATCAAGGGAAACATCTATGGGAATTAGTTAATGCTAAAAAAAAAATACTTTTTTCCCCATTTTTTAAATATAAGAAATTCTTTGCAGCTATTCTTGAAACTCATTCCTAGGAGGTGTCGTTAGCTGCAAAGAAAAGCACTGTCAAATAGCTAAAAGCTCATCATTTACAGATATTGGTCATTTTCACTGTAACTCGAATGTTTTTCACAACTTCTGAGATTTTCAAGATACATTAACTAAATCCCTGAGATGAAACTTTTATGTGATTTCTTTCAGATTTGATATGTGTTATTCAATAAGATAGTTGTCAAACTATTACTGTATCAGTAGAATCTTATTCCAATGACAGTCACTGTTTATTCTATCCTCTGAAGTACCCAATATTTTTAAACTCCCATTTGACAAAAGACTTACTAACTTGTAGTCTGCTCAACTAATTTTTCAATGTGTATTCCTTTCTCTCCCATAAAATGCTTGGGAAAGGTTTGATCATAATTCATCTCATTAATCTCATACATTTTCTCTAAAAATTTACTTTTTTACGTTTACCAATGATTTATCACACTTTGTGATATTTGGTGGTAGATTGATTCCCAAAGTGTCTCCAGCTCCTCACACTCTTGTGCTCATGCCCTTTGCAAGGTGACCTGGAAGCTTCTCTCATCAAGAGCTGGAGTCTGTCCATTTCCCCAGCCCTGAATCTGGCCCGGACTCTTGACTCACTTTGGCCAATAGAATGTGGCAGAAGTAACGAGTCTGTCTAGAAGCTGTAACAAGCGTTTTGCTTGGTTCTACCCACTCTCTTGGAATCTTGCCTGGCCGCCCTGTGAAGGAGCCCAAGCTAGCCTGCTGGAGAGCATGAAGCCCACGTGGAGCAGACACCAGGCACCCCAGCAAGGCCTTTGCAGACCCCTCTGCTCAGCCAACCGGGGGGCTGGCTGCAGACACAGGAGCGGCTCAGCAAAATCATCTGAGCCCTGCTAGACCAAAGAACCACTCAGACCACACACAGACGCCGGAGCCAGAAGAATGCTCATTGTTTTAGGGTTTACAACAGGCACGCGGCATTCTTGAAGCAAGAGAAAGCCAAAATATCTTGTTTTGATAAAATTTTCTACTATTTATTGTGGTGTTAACTCAATCCAAAAGAAAAACACGCTGTTTTTAACATTCAGTAACTTATCACAAGAAAGAAAACAAATTTAACATTGTAATTTACACACAGCGATTTGATAGAGATAAGCATGTGATCAATAAAAGACTTTCAAGCATAAAAATACATTAGGATAAAAATCAGAATAGAAATAAGAAGTCAAGGGGGAAGAAAGAAGATAAAAAATTTCTGAATGTTGATGAGAACTGTTCCTGCAATGTGAAATGTGATGAATGTCAAATCACTGCAGCGTTTGAATTCTATTTGGCCCATATTTTAAAGTTGCGTAACATTTCTACTTTAAAATGTCAACATTTTACAATATGCCAAAAAGTACATCCTTTGCAATTATTTAAACTTACAATACAAAATTTAGATGTTGATTTATAAGTGTTAGTGAGGCTTTTCTCAAAATTCCTTTAGGTGGTATGCAAGCTCTAATTTTTGAAAACTACTATTCTAGAAGACACACTGGTGTAGTCCGTACTTAATAGGTGAGATACGTCCTATCTAGTGTGTATTTCATGGAGCCCTCGGTGTGCGTGTGTTAAGTATAAGCTTATATGTGTTCTTATGTATGTATGCTATAGATTTATGTTGATGTGTAGTTTTATTCAGAGCTATGTGTTTCTATTTGCATGAATAATTTTTCTGTGGCCAATCAGCTGTAACTTTTTGTTTTCTTAAAGAGAGATGGCGTGACTCCTGGCCCAGGAAACTGGAGGAAAGGGAGAACACAGGACCCCAGCCAAGAAGCAGAACAAGGTTATAGAAAGAGGAGGAGTGTTTCCTTCAGAAGATGCTAGGATGCTTATGAGAGCATTCTCAAGATAGTCCATGACATCAGTCCTCCGGTATTAATTCGTGCCTGCTGCGTGCCAAGGTGCTCTTCTACTTGCCAAGATACCATGGTGAACAAGATTGACAAAGCACCTAGTTTTAAGGAACTTATATTCCAGTAGATAAGCAGAAATCAAAAACATCTTTAATCTAGAGGCACTAGATTAAAGTTGGGGAAGGGGGTGTTCTCTGGCTACTTGCTGTCTCATGCCTCTAAACATCTCTGCAAACATGGTTCTCTCTGCTGAGAATGTTCTTCCTTCTTTTATTAAATTTCATTTTACTTAATGGAGTAAGTAATGGTTCAAAAATCAAAATTTTATAGAATGATTGGAAGTCTTGCTCCCACCCCGACCTGCTCCACTCCTTTCCCACCCCCACCCCCACTCTCTATTGGGGGATAACTGGTTTTATTAGTTTCTTATTAATCTTTCCAGTCTTTCTACAAACACAAGCAAATATGGAGATATATGTGCTATCTTCCCCTTGCCTTTTCTTACACAAATGTAGCCAGCTATATATGCTCACTGCTCCCTGCTTTTTTCTCTTAACAGCATATTCTGGAAAGCTAGCCCTCCCTGTACACAGAGAACAGCCCTGTTGCTTTGTGCTGCTGTGTAGTATTCCTCTGAGGATGTCCACAGATCAGCCAGTGCTCTAAAGACGGACACTTGGTTGGCTTCCAGGCGTTTGCTACCACAAGCAGTGCTGCCGTGAATACCTGTGTACATACATCCTTCCGTACATGTGCAGGCGCCTCTGGAGGATAAGTTCCCAGAAGTGCCACCCCACCTTTATTCCTGACAAACTCTTAGTCACCCTCTGACAGCCACGGCTCAGAGAGCCAGACATAAAAAGAGACATGTCCGGAGAGGTACAGGAAGTGTGTCTGCCTTCTTTATTAAACTGTGAGCATCTTAAGCGTGTGGACCCCTCCTTATTTGTCTCTATGTTCCCATGTATAAATAACTGAATAAACGAGCGAATGGAAGCCATTCAAACTTGGGTGTCTCAGGAAACTCAGAGAGACAACCCCTCAGCAGGGAGGAAGCACACTCGTTCTCTTCGTACTGATTATTGCTGCTGCTACGCAATCTGTGTTGCTGCACAAGCTAAAAACTAATAACCAGAGCAGCGAAGGTGTTCAGAACACAGCACATCCCAGCGACCTACTCCTCTGCCTACAATTCATTCCTCAACCCCGTGCCTTAAAGCAGATTGCTTTAAGAAACAAGTTTGAGTATGTATGCATAAACTGCATTTTGACTATTATTGTATTATTTCTTTTTGTGTTCTGGGACATTAATAGAAGTTATCGAATGAACAAGGAAATAAGAAAAACACACTCAGTGCAACTTTATAGTTGCCTCAGTGTATGGAGAGGCGGAGCATGAGAAAACTAAAGAGTGGATTTTCTCTAAATGATGATAATAGCTAACATGTATCAAATCTTTACTATGTGTCAATCACTGTTCTGTGTCTTCAAATAAATGTATTCTCTCGTTCAATCCCCTCCAAAATAACCCCAACGAAAAAAAACTACAGTTGTTAATTATTATTACTCCAAGTTTATCAGTTTGGAAAGTGAAGCACAGATAGGTTAAGAAGTTTGTCCAAGGGCACACAGTCAGCAAGCAGTGAAGCTCGGATTTGAAGCCAAGCAATCTGACTCAAGAATTCATGCCCTTTATTTCAATGCTGTTTTTTCGTGTGTGTGTGTGCGTGTGTGTGTGTGTGCGCACGCGCGTGTGTATGTGTTTACTTTCCATGATATATTAGGTAGGATGGGTTCATCTGTACATTTTAGAAAACCCAAAATAACTGTAGCTTGTCAAAAATACGAGTTTATATATCATTCACATAAATAAATAATAAAGGTAAGCAGTCCAGGGTTGCATTAGCGGCTAAGATCATCAGGAACCCAGGCTCCTCGTCAACACAGAGCTTCTACCTCATGGCCCAAAATGGCTATCGAGCTCCAGCCACCACATCCACAATCCAGCCTCTAGCAAGGAGGAAAGGGAAATAAGGGCACATCCCCTCTCTTTAATACTGCTTCCCAGAGGTTGAACATGATACTTCCACTTTTAGTCCATTAGCCACAGTTTTCCCCATGGCCACGCCTAGTCCAAGGGAGGCTGAGAAAAGTAGCCCTTGTGGGAAAGCATGCTAAAAATGTAGGTTATTATTACTAAGAACGAAGTAAAGGATGGATATTAAGGAATAACCAGCAGATTCTACTATACACAGTAATAGAGAAGCATAAATTCATGGAATCTCAGTATGGAAGGGAGTTTTAAAAGTATCTAGTGAAAGTGCTTATCTGATGCTGAGGTCAATTCTGCAGCATTCCTGCCCTCCCACTACACAAAGAGGCCTGAAGTCATTGTCCAAACATCTGATGTTTGGACAACGCTTCCATGGGTTGAGCTGACATCCAATTGGCCTGTTTCAACCCCTGAAGGCCATTCGGAATAACTCTCAAATCTAAGCTCGTTCAGACCTAATAATTCGGATATTTGAAGAGACTTGTCAAGTCCTAACCCAGACTCCTCTTCTTCAATCTAATCACCCCCTGTGCTCTCAAATGTTCCTCTTCCATGGTCCTCTTGGGGTCCTCACAGCTCTCACCTAAAATCCAGGGAGCGGCCTTATACAGTAAGAGGAGAATTACAACTCTCAGATAAGAGGCATCTATTAATATACTTCTAGAATGCCTTCTCAGATTGCTTTAGGGTTTTTGACAGTTGCTTCCCACTTTTAACTCACAAAGTGTTTGCCACATACTAAAGCTATATATGCCTCAATACAATTTTTGCTGTTGATTTTTGGGCTTTGACACAGAGCCTTACATTTCTCCCTATCTATTTTCTCCTGTTGATAGGGCCTCTTGGCTCAGATCTATAAAGATACTTGTAAATCCTGAATCTACCACGAACAAATCCTCTATCCCTCCCACCTCCTTCTGCAATTCTGGTGACAATGCTCTATGGCTTCATCTGTGTTGCAGAGCAGAAGACTGATTGCACAGGGCAGGGTCGCCCCTGAAATCCTCCCTCCGGGTGACATTGATCCATTAAGCAGCCCGCCCTGTGGCAACAAGGAAAACTGGTTTGGATGTGTGTTGCTGCCATAGTGACGTCCAAGCAAGCAGCTAAGAGCCCCAAGGACTTGGCTGTTGGCAGAATCTTCCACCAGAGCTTTCCTTCGACAGTAAGACTCCCGGAGCCCTTAGGAGCCAGCACCTGGCTGCTGAGAGATAGCATCGTTCACGTATTCATTCACTCATCGTTCATTTGTAAAACATATATCGAGGTCTTTTACGAGCTAGATGTTCTATGTCCTGAGAATCAAGGTTAATAAGACACAATGTCTGCCCTTAGAGGGTAAGTAATAACACAACCAGAATGACTCTATTAAAACTCCAGCCAGGTCATGTCACTCTTCATCTTGACACTGGGTAATGGCTCCCGTGCTCCTCAGAAGAAAGGCCAAGGTCGTTCCGACAGTCCCACACGGTCTGGCTGCCCCCACCCCACCCCGGCCCCCGGTCTGTCTTTCCTCCTCTCCCCTCCAGCCACTCTGGCCTCATTTGCAAACACACCAGCTGGGTGTGCTCCTGCCTTCAGATCCGTGTGCCGCGCTTGTCTTTCCTTTGTCTAGAGGATCTTCCCCAAGTGTCCCCATGGCTCACTTGCACCCTTCCCGCGAGCCTTTCCTCAAAAGACACCTTCTCAGTGAGGCTTTTCTGGCATCTCCATCTAAAATGTCAACACCCTTAGCCAGTGTTTCCTATGCGCTTCCTGATTTATTTCTTCCTCTTAGGACATCCTCTGTTAATATTCTCTACCCTTTTTTTTATTTCAGCATATTATGGGGGTACAAATGTTTAGGTTACATATATTGCCCTGGCCCTCCTCCCCCCGAGTCAGAGCTTCAAGCGTGTCCATGCCCCAGATGGTGCACATCGCATTCATTATGTGTGTGTATACCCATCCCCTCCACCCCCTCCCATCTGCCCGACACCCGATGAATGCTATTCCTATATGTGCGCTTAGGTGTTGATCAGTGAAACCAATTTGCTGGTGAGTACACGTGGTGCCTATTTTTCCATTCTTGGGATACTTAGTAGAATGCGTTCCAGCTCTATCCAGGAGAATACAAGAGGTGCTATATCATCATTGTTTCTTATAGCTGAATAATACTCCATGGTATACATATACCACATTTTATTAATCCACTCATGTATTGATGGGCACTGGCTCTACCCTACTTTTTAATCTTGTTTAATTTCTATCTCCCTCACTAACATGTAAGCCTCTGAGAGCAGCAGGAAGCTTTGAATTTTTTTGTTTTTTTGTTTTGTTTTGTTGTGTTATGATGCATCCAGACCACTTAGATTACTAGAGAGAGAGAGAGGAAGGAAGGAAGGAAGGAAGGAAGGAAGGAAATGCAATTTTAATATAACCTGATGTATCCTGTAATGGAAGAAGACTCCGGAGCCATGAAAGCACATAGAAAAGCTTCCTAACCCAGTCTTGAATGTCAAGAGACTTTCCTGAGAACTGTAGAATGAGTCAGAGTAGGAAGGAGCAGAGAGAACGGCGATTCCAAGGAGAGGAAACAGCACACACAAACGCCTAGACCTGGAGGGAGACCCCGGTGCCATGGGGACTGGGAACTTGGTGCTCTTGGAAGCCGCACGTAATTGAACGGGTCGCAGTAGCAAAAGGCAGCGGAGCCAAGCGGAAGAATCCCGCAAACACCAAGACGGTGTTTCAAATATGTCAAAAGGGCGGAAGGAGCCAGTGAAGCAAGTGGACAAGTATTAATACCACGATCAGATTTTTACTTTACAAAGAACAGTGTGGAAAACGGATTGGAGAAGAACAACACTGGGAATGGGGACACCAGTTAGAAAGACGTTTCAATCATTCCATTGAAAGAGGTTAACGGATGACTTAGGGCACAAGTTGGCAAACATTTTCTGTAAAGGGCCAGATGGTAAATATCTGAGGCATAGTCAACTCTGCTTTGTAGCAAGAAAGCAGCCATGGATGGTATAGAAATGAATGAGCACGGCTGTGTTCCAATAAAACTTTATTTACAAAACAGTCAGCATCCAGGTTGAGCATGAGGACCATAGTTTACTTAGTCCTGAATTAGAGGGTCATAGAGAGAAATGGATGTACTGCAAAAATGTTTAAGAGGTACAACTGGTAGAACCTGGTGATTAATTAATTGTCTTTGGGAAGCAGAAAAAGAGGAAGGGGCCAAGGAGGACCACTGGTGGGCTCTAGGGCCCCAGAGCTGAAACTGCTCAACACCATGAGCAGAGGGTGACCACGGGTTCACTGGGAGAATCTCTTATCCACCTATTTCCAGGTTCGAAATATGCCCAAGATTCCGTGAAAAGTTGTGCAATGGTCCAGGGAAGAACAGCCTAAACTGGAACAAAGGAGAGAAAAGGACCCCCCAAGGACGCTTGTCCCCAGGTGGGCTGAGGGAAGGCCTGTCCTGAATCCCAGGGATTACACCCCTCGGCCTGAGAGCCGCTGAAAGGCACGGCTGGTATTTTCTGGCCCAGAGTGTCTCCCTCCGGCTCTCCTCCATGCCCTGAGTCTTCCCCTTTCACCTGAACCCGCTGAGAACCAGAAAACATCAGGGCTTCGGTGCGTGTGGCGAGTCGGGGTCTGCCAAAGATCCCCTGGAGGGGAGAGCAGTGTGAGGCCAGGAAGTAGGGGACCCGCCTCGGACCTTCACAGGGACGGAGAGATGCCAGGTTCTCTAACAGCTGCGCGCAAGGCCCCCGAAGTTAACAATAACAATAAATAATTTTCATAATAAAATAGAACAAAATAAATTCAAAAAAAATTTTTTTTAATTAAATGAATAAATAAACAAATAAATAAAACAAAATGCCCAGTGGCCAGCTGTGGGCCCCCTCAGCCCGCGAGGCAGGCGGACACGTCCCCGGGTGGGGGGAGGTGGCAGGAGGAGCGGCTGCCCCTCAGGAGCACGTTCCCCGGAAGTGGCTCCTTTTCAACAGTTTCGAAGGCCCATGCTGGCGCGACAGTTGCTGAGACTGTGATGCAAACACACGCAGGAAGGGTTGTGCAAGCAGGCTCCGGAGACCCGCAGGCCCCTGGCACAGGACCGCCTTCTCTGCGGCTCGCTCCCTGCCACGCTGCGCAGGGCCCCCACCCCCCTCGGAGCCTCCCCGCCCCGTGGCCCTGGGGTCAGAGCCTGGCCTGATGACAGACAGCATGGGCTGAGGGCGAGACACGCTGAACCGGCAGCCACGGACAGGCCCAGGCCCAGCGCCAGCTGCCACCAGCTGGGGCACTTCTCACGGCAGGTACCGCGACAGCCACCCGAGGGCTCGGGACTTTTCTCCCACACTCCATCTTTGGGATTGCACGAACGAGCCCAGCCTCGGGTGACCTTTCGCTGTGGCGAGGCACTCGGAGAGCAGAGCTCCCCACACAAACAGTAAGTCAGCATGTGGTTAAAATGTAAATGTGCACCAGAGATTTTAAAATACATCGACCGAAGGAGTAAAACCAGATCGTCTGCTTGTCTTGGATCCATTTTGTGCTGCGCAGGGCTCAAAAGGAACCAGGTTCTGGCTGAAGAGGCCCCTGCCGGAGCCCCTGCCCTCACAGCGACAGGCCCGGACCCACCGCAGACCCGCCCGCCCGCAGGGCCCCACCAGCCCAGGCCTCTGTGGCTTCTTCCGCCTCCCTCGGCTGGCAGGCAGCAGGCCCAGGGCTGCCTCCCCGCACACTCGCTCCGGGCCTCACAGCCACGGGTCCCCGTGTCCCCCGGCCTGTTCCACGTGCCGCATCCCGGAACCCCATCCGGGCAGGCAGGGCTCCTTCCAAGCATCTTGAGAAACGTCGGAACTTACACGCTGCGCTCCACTCGCAAAACCTAGAACACTTCTAGCTGGAATCCCATGCCCCTCTCCAGCTATGTCTCCACCAGTCTGGGATGGATGGATCAAGGCCCCAAGTGCATTTCTGGCATTTCTGCCAAGAGCTCCTTTGCAGACCCGCCTTGTCATAGCACTCCAGGGGTGCCACAACAGTTTAGAACACAGTGTCTTGCAGGTGGCAGTGCCCTAGCCCGGTGTTTGTTTCTCTGTTTGTTTGTTCAAACTCTCAGGCTTCCCATTGGTTCTAGTAACTCACAAGCGCTCAGGGAACATGAAGAGAGCTGTGCCCGGATGATGAAGCTGGCAGCTGCCACCATCTTCCGGTCTTCTGCTCCGGGCGAGGTGCCTCCCACTCACGCAGGGAAGGGGCAGTGCTCCTGGTGCTGACGTCCGCTGTGGGGCTCTGAGAAGCTGGAGCAGCGTTGGTGGGGATAGCTCCAGGGTCACTGGGTCTATCTGGAATTCCAGGCTGACCTTGCGGCCAAGTCCAGCATTAAAATGAGCTCCTCGGCCACGAGGCCACGTGAGGATAGAGGACACTGGGCCCACCATGTGGGGCTCCTTCAGCAGGAGAGAACGGCGGGCCCTGCCTGAGGCGGGGAGGGACAAGGCGCCAGACCTGTGCTCCAGCACCAGGTGCAGCAACTCCAGGTGCTGAGACGCAGCTGCAGCGTGAGCCAGACAGACCGGGCCCCTCCCAGGCACAACCCACACCGGGTCCTGAACCCTTCAACAGGGCCAGCCCGCCCCTGTGCCAATCGGCTTGGTCTCTCCGTGGCCCCATTCCCACAATGTAAAACAGGAAGGTAAAGCCCTGCCCTTGACGCTGGCTGTGAATCCCGTGGCACAGGGGCTGCCACAAGAGACCCTGGCCGACGTTAGCCGTGGCTATGGTGACTCACTTGGCCTTAAATGAGAAAAGAGCTCCCAGACCCCAATCCAGCACCTTCCGTGCTGTTCTCCTTGGAAGAGAACACTCCTTCACATAAAAGAGGGGAAAGAAATTCAAGACGTTTTCTTCTTTCCTTCTAAAACTACTGAAGCCCAGTTAGGGTCTCAGACTTAGAATTAACATATCCGTAATTTCTCTGAACCAGTCCGGTGCTTCTGTGGAAGGCAGGTAAATGGGAAGAGAAATCATCCGTGCTCCACATCCTAGATTGTCACTGCGAGGTGCTTCCCCACACACTCAGACTCACACTCACACGCACTCACTTGCACACTCACTTGCACAAACACCCACACACTCGCACACACACTCGCACAGTCATGCCTCTGACTGAAGGGTAGCATTGCAGCTGAACTGATAAGACACAGAACATAACATCTGCTTTTTAATGAAGTGCAATACACCCATTGTTAATCTACGCCATAAACTGTAGTGTGGGCGTGGTTGGAAGCGCTAGCCGGCAGAGCCCAGACCCACAGCCTGCCGGAGGGCCTCGAGGCTGCCAGCTCTTGCCTCACACCTAGGGCACCTACGAGCCCCGAATAATGTCAAAGCTACATCATCCACCTGTTGATATTGACTGAGAGCAGTCAAATACTCTGCCACACTGTGTGAGACTCAAAAGGCCACAAGGACGTCCTCACTCAGGAGCAAATATAAAACTTAATTAGGGAGAACATTTTAAAAAAGAAGGAAATTCTGGCACATGCTACACGTGGATGAAACATGAAGACATTATGCTGGTGAAATAAGCCGGACGCAGAGGACACAGTGTGATTCCACTTCAGCGATGTACCTAGAGGAGTCAGACTCGTAGACAGAGAGGAGGATGGGGTTGCAGGGGCTGGAGGAAGGGAATGGGGAGTGGCTTTTAATGAGTACAAAGTTTCAGTTTTGCAAGATAAAAAGAGTTCTAGAGATGGATGGGGGCCATGTTAGCACAACGATATGAATGTGCTTAACACTACTAACCTATACTAAAATATGCATTTTACCATAACTTTAAAAAGATAAAATAAATCAAAGAGAACAAATAACCCCACACAGTCAAGAAGTAAGCAGTGCCAAACATGGTGGCTCACATTTGTAATCCCAGCATTTTGGGAGGCCAAGGTAGGAGCATTGCTTGAGGCCAGGAGTTCAACACCAGACTGGGCATGTCTGGTGAGAAAAAAAAAATTGCTAGAAGAGGTGGTGCACGCCTATAGTCCAGCTACTCGGGAAGCTGAGGCAGGAAGATTGCTTGAACCCAGGAGTTCGAGGTTACAGTGGGTTGTGATGATGCCACTGCACTCTAGCCTGGGTGACAGAGCAAAACCCTGTCACTTAAAAACACAGAGAAGCAAGCAGTGTAGGAGGGACCATGAGATCCTGGGAGGTTGTGGAAGTCAGGGAAGGCTTTCTGGAAGTAGTAGAGCTTACGTGGCATCCACGTTCCTCTTAATGAGCCAGGACGTGCTGTGTAACGGCAGAACGAAGCCCAGCGCAATGTGAAGGCTGCCCTTAAACCTAATGGTGTCTATGGCGATCGGGGGCCAGACCTCAACTATCAAAGAAGCTCAATCACCAAGGCATGGCATAGTCTCTTTAGTGCAGCCATGTGACCCATATTCTGAGACCAGGGCTCTTTGAGAGTGAAAAGGCACTATCGATAATTACAGTGGACAACTGTATGTGGCCTCCTGGGATATAGCAGGAAGAGTCCAGGGAATCAGGTAGACCTGAGTTTGAGTCCTAGCTTGGGCACTTACGTGGCAAATTACTTTCTGCTTCTGAGCCTCAGTTTCCCCACCTGTAAAATGTCTATCTCATGAAGTTATTATGAGTATCAAAAATAAAATGTGAAAACTCTCAGTCCAGGGCCTGTTAAGTCCTTAATATTAAAAGCCTAGAATCTCTTATCTGCAATTCTGAGATCCAAAAAGCCCTGAAAACTGAAAGTTTTTTGAACTCATGTTGTGGCAAAACCTGACTGCAACCAATTCTCAGCCATTTATCCCACTTAGTATAATTCATTCCTGAGTTTCTCTGCAGAACTGTTAATGTGTTTGACGACAGGGTGCAGCTCCAGTCCCTGCTGGGAGTGGCGTGAAAGTACAGTATATACATGTGGTATCTTTCTGAGGTCCAAAGTCTCTATACTAGGCTGGAAATGTGAGAACTCTAGCTACCAGCGTCCTACACAGATTTAAATCTCTTGTTACCTATAGATACAATTTTGGAGCATTACATTAAGTGAAAAATGGAAAGCCTAGTTTAAAAAAAAAAAATGTAGGCCAGGTGTGGCAAATCACGCCTGTAATCCTAGCACTCTGGGAGGCCAAGGCAGCAGGATGGCTTGAGCTCAGGAGTTTGAGACCAGCCTGAGCAAAGAGCAAGTCCATGTTTTCTACAAAAATAGAAAAATTAGCTGGGCATGGTGGGGCATGCCTGTAGTCCCATCTACTCAGGAGGATGAGGCAGGAGGCTCGCTTGAGCCCAGGAGGTTGAGGTTGCTGTGAGCTACGATGGTACCACGTCCCTCTAGCCCTGGCAACAGAGTGAGACTCTGTCTCAAAAAAAAAAAAAAAAAAAGTAGAATAATGCATAGTCTATGCTCCTATTTGTTTTCAAAAATATGCATACACATACATATAGGCTTGTCTATGCATAGGCTATCTCAGAAAGCATCCTTGAGGGTAACTTGTTGTTTCAGGAGAGGAAAACAGGGAAACCGGAGTCACGGGAGAGGAAAATTGAGGGTTCCTTGTGCACCCTCTTAAGTACTGTGAAATTTTTAGCCCATATGTAGAATAAATTTTTAACGTTAAATTAAAAAGTTAATTAAAAAGTTAAGACATTTCATAACCTAATATTAGGATAGCAATTTTTTTTAGAAAAAAGAAAGTAACAAGCGTTGGAAACAGCAAGTGCTGGGAAAGATGTGGGGAAATGGAACCCTGCGCGCTGCCGGTGGGATGCAAACGGCGCCGCCACTGTGCGCAGCAGCATGCGGGCGCCTCGGAAAGTCAAACACGCAATTACCGTGTGACACAGAAATTCCACTTCGGGGTACACACCCAAAGGAATTGAAGGCAGGGATCACAGAGATATTGTACACCCCGGTTCACAGCGGCACACTCACCGTAGCCAAAAGGCGCAGGCGATCCCAGTGTCCACCGCTGAAGGACTGCATGAACGGAACGTGCTCTACACCCGCAGCGGGATACTACTCAGCCTGGAAGGGGGGGAAATTCTGACACATGCTACATGAATGAACCTTGAGGACACTAAGTGAAATAAGACAGTCACCGGAGGACAAATGCTGTCCGATTCCACTTACATGAGGTACCCAGAGCCGTGCAATTTAAAGCCAGGAAGTAGAACGGGGGTCGTGAGGTGCCAGAGGGAGAGGGGCGGGAGGGGCGTGTCGTGGATACAGAGTTTCAGTCTGGGAAGATGACAGAGTTCTGTGGGCAGACGGTGGTGACGGTAGAACAACAGTGTGAATGTACTTAATGCCACTGAACTGTGCACTTACAATGGCTACAGTGGTAAATTTTACCATTTTACTATTTTACCACAGTAAAAAATAAAGTTGAAAGAACAATTTCTTGAATCACATATCCCTTTGGAGTGCCTGTGCATTCCAGAGCAGCAGAATCGTCCTCTGAGCTGTGCAGGGCCACGGCCAGCACGGGCCCAGGGACCCATGAATAACGTGTGAGTCAAGGGGCCATTGTCAGGGAGAGTCCCTCCAGGGCTCTGCTGGGCCCTGCTGACCTCAGAGTGCCCTTGGAGAAGGCTGGTCTGGGCGTGGTGGAGCAGGTGTGAGGCTCAAGTCTCACAAGGAGCAGGCTGGTGGTTTCACTGCACATACACAGGTTGCCAGGAGCTGGGCCTGGCTGCAGCAAGCATCAGGCTACTAGAAGTCCCCCAAGGAGTCACTGCAAGATGTTTGGGCGAAGCCACTGGTGTCCCGCATCAGGGTCCAGTCCCCCCAGGCAAGAGAGCAGGGGCCCCTGCTTCCTTTTGAAAGAAGCCACTTCCCCAGCCAAGGTTCCTCCTAAAGGTCTAAAGAGGCGCATAGAAAAGAGAAATAAGATCTCCCTGTGTCCTTAATGTCTTGACACCAGAGTTTCTCTTTTCAACTTTTTTCTTTTTTTTTTTTCATCTTTTTTTTAAGTTGAAGGAAGGGCTTTTCTTACTGAGTTAGAGCATTTGAACATTTCTGTGCATCAACTGGCAATTCCAGCTTATTTCCTAGGGTTCTTCTCCCCAATAAAATGTGGCCTACTTTGATTCTCAGGTCCCAGTGCCCCCTGCTCAACAAGGAGGCACAGCGTGGGGTCTCTAAGTCACTCTGGGAGAGCTGGGTACCACAGAGCCAATGACTTCCCCGGGGTTTGGTTTCCTCATTTGTAGGACAGACCAAGTACCCTCCAAGTTCTGCCACAGATCAGTAGGAAAACCGTGCGCAGCCTAGGGCGTCAGTAGAGGGGATGTGACATGGGGAACTGGTCGTACAGATGTTGGAGGAGCCGAAAAGTCAAACGGTGTGTCAAAGCGACCCAGATGGAAGGAACAGGAAGAAGTTTCTACCCACCATAGGCTTAGAAAGGGAACGTTATGCGACCCCCAGATCTTGGGCTGTCTGGTAGGAATTGGAACTTTGGGGAGAGGGGCTGTCCAGCCACAGAGGACCGGTGTTAGGGACCCTGCCAAAGCAGAGTGAGACAGAGGGTCACCATGGCTTCTCTCTTCCCCTGGGCTGAGCCCCGCCAGAAGCCAGGGGCAAGGGCATCTGGGAAACGTAGGTTGCGGAAGACAGACCTCTGCAGTCCAAACAGGGCAAGGGGATCCGGGCGAAGGACCACCACAGCCCGAATCAGAAGGGATTCTTCCCCTTTTTTGGTTCCATCCTCACATTTCTGTCTTAGATGTTCCACATGCAAACGAGTTGAATTCTAAATTCAGCAGAATGAGACGTGTTTTAATTAGCCTGGCAAGCTCACGTATGGGGCCTGCCCATCACTGCTGAATCCTCCAGGTGCATTTGCAGGCTCTGGCTCTCTGAGCTCTGCCTGGCCAACGCCTGCTCGGAAGGAGCGGCTGTGCTGGGCAGGTGTGATACGCGGCAGACACAGAGAGCACTCAGCCGGCTGCTGGAGGCGGTGGAGGCGGAGCAGGTTTCCACACCACCTGGAGAGCAGGCACGTCCTTTCCTCCACCAGGGCTGGGCTTCCAGGTACAGAGACCAGAGGTCACTGTGAACCAGTGGGCTGGGCCATCTATTGGGAACTCAATTGCTCTTTGTTTAAATCTAGCTGAGGCACCCAACGCTGTGTGACCTTGAGCCAAACACAGCTCTCTTTACGAGATGAGGAAGACCTAAGCAAGAATGTCGATGAAGGCTCCGGAAGGTAAACGGACAAGGCTGGCAATGCCAGCATTCACACAGTACCCTGCCTCTGAGGGGAGCGCTTGCCTACGGCCTTGCTCATGCTTGAAATCCTCCTTGTGTGAAGGAAGGGGCGTGACCATTATCCCCACCTTACAGAGAGTGCAGTGACCCGTACAGTGGGTCAAGCTGGCATGTGACCCTGGCCACATGAGCATCGGCTCTGATTTGTTCTCTCCTTAGCCCAGGGCCACCGTGCAGTCAAGGAACCTCTGGAGGATGACACTCTTTGCCGTTAGGTCTGGAAAGCAGAGAAGAAGCAAGAGAAAAGAAGAGGGAGCAAAGGAAAGCAGAGGTACAGACAGGACCTATGACAGGCAGGGGACACACTGCCACTGCTCATGTGGGAGCCCCGGCTTGGCAAGCCAGCTTTTACCAGCCTCGAAGGCTTCAATGGCCTTCCGTCATCTCCCAACATTGCTGGAAATTCACTAGGGTTATATGGAGAAGAATAAAGAGCCACGCACCTTTGCTTGTAAGCTGGGGCAGCTCCCACCGCCAGCCTGCCTTTTTCCTCCCCTCAAGGCCCAGTTTGCGACACTTGAAGCTCTGTTCCCTGTGCTGTAAGGTGCTATTGTGTGCGGTGGGAGAACAGATACTCATGTGGGCGTGCTGAGCTCAGACACGTTGATCTGAATCCCAGCAGTGGGATGCTTTCACGCGCACAGAGTGGAATCTGGCACCTTTCCTTAGAGTTGCCAGGGTCCTCTCCTCCCCACCCATGGCAGCAGACCTGGGCTCCTGTTGACAAGCCCCCGCCATGGTCGGGCAGCTGTCATTTACCAGGCACATCAAGGCCTGGGAAAGATGTGACTGGAGTCTAGCTTGTGCAAGACTGATCCTCTTGCCTCCCTCTCCCAGTCGTGTTTCTGGCCACACTAAAGTGGCGGATTCCGGCTGTCTTTGACATCCCAACATGCACCTCCAGCTCCAGAGAAAGGCACACAAATTCTGCTTTTACTAAATTTCCAGCACAAAGGCTGTTCCAGAAAGTAGACCTTTATAACAGAAAAGTTTCCTGGACCACAGGAAGAGCCGTGCCAATAAATCCGGGCCACAATTCTGATTGCACCCTGTAAACCAGTAACACTCACTACGCTGTGCCCGCCTCGCTGCGCCATCAGTAAAACCCATTCAGGTCGCTCACCTACGTTGTCACAGATCAACGCAGGCTGCCACTGCAGCGCGTTTTCCAGGGTGCGGAGGGGAAATGACATTTGCTCTTTGATTAATGTTGTTTCTCTCCATCCCCTGAGTCAGTAAACAAACAAGCTGTCCTTGGAGCGAGCGCTTTGCTTCGGCACCCCTGTCTCTGAGCAGCGGCTCTCCAGCGTGGCCAATAGCTGTCCCTCAGCTGTGTACGGGACGGGCGTTCTCGGCCCTCTGAGTCCCGCAGTAGCATTTTGAGGACGCCAAGTTATTGATGGGGACAGGTGCTCATAATTCAGCATAACTCACCCGAGCCTTGTTTCCCTTTTTCTGGAAACCTCTTGATTTAGGAACAAAAACCCCTGGCTCGTCCTGGGCTGTGCCGGCCTGTAAACATCTCGGTCTGGATTTGCCGAGGTGGGTTGCTAAATTTAATTGCCAGTTTCCATGCCATGTGATGGTGTGTGACAGGCCAGCTCACCCTGCGAGCTAGCCAAGGGGTTTTAAATAAATGCTTTCTGACGGAAAGGATGATAAAGGTTCCTATTATTCACCAGTGAGCCCGAGCCTGAGCTGGTCCGGATTTTATGACGGAGGCACAGCAATGTCAATCTCATGAGCACTGTCACTCTGCCCACTGCGGCGACTAAGACAGCCTCAAGGGGCCCGTGGAAAGAGCTCCAGCCAGGCAGTCCTGAAACTTTTGGCCACCCAGTCTGGCCAAGGTTTCTGTGACCTTGGAACACAAATAGCTCTGTGGGCGCCTCAGCTTCTTCATCTGGACAGAGTAGCGGTTAACAAGAATCTGGAGTAGCTGGTGCTCGGGGCCTTTGGGAGCATGTTATGCGAAGACACTGCTGTCTGTGAAAGCATCCCAGAGCACCAGGCAGCAAGCCATTCAAAGAAAGCAGCATTTTTTCTTGCTCCTGTCCTTTAAAATACCGATGGAAACAAAATGATGTTGCTACTTGTATTTTCCTCGATTATTTCCCGATGAAGCCCTCCAACCACTGAACGCTCACTTAGTCTTCCTTCCAGAAGTGACTCAAAGTGTGATCTGAGAAACCGCAACGTCAGCCTCGCCTAGGAGCTCGGGAGAAATGCAGAGGTCCAGGCCCCACCCCCGTGCCTGCTGACTCAGAGTGTGCTGCTGGACAGGCTCCCAGGTGACCTGTGTGTTGTATTTTGAGAAGCTCTGGTCTAAAGCAGTGGTTGTCACACTTCAGCACACTTTGTCAGAATCCCCTGGAAGGCTTGTTAAAACCTCGCTGGGCCCCACCCCCAAGTTTCTGACTCCACAGGTCTGGGGCAGAGTCTGAAAATTTGCATTTCTGACAGTTTCCAGGTGATGATTGTGCCGCCGGGGACCACACTTTGAGAACCTCTGGTATGTGTTCCTTGAGCAGCTGTTTGTGAAACCTCAATTCCCAGGTCACCGAGGTCCGTAATGTCTTCCTTACGTACGCGGGCTCTCACGTCTGGAAGGACTGCACTGTCTTCTTCATGTGTCTTCACTTCTTGCGCTTTAACTGCCCTTGATCTGTCCCTTGACTTCAGCAAGAGGAAGCGCTGCACCAGACATGGAAAACCAGGCGGCTCTGTGCCGTGCCAAAACTGGGAGGATTTCATGAAAAGCCTGCGTTTTTCTCCCATATATTGTAGTTCTTCTAAAATTCCACTTGTTTTTTTCAGCTACACTGCTGATCCTTAAGGAGCCTCCTACAACGTGACCACCATTGAATTACTGTGCTATAATTTTTCTTATTATTTTTTAATCACACAAGCGATATCATGACACATCTGATTAAAACAATCAACACTGAAGAATAATGAATTAAAAACGAAAGTCAATCTTTACACCTCACTCTCCCCAGCCCCTATTCTACTTTCCCACCCAGACCTGATGAATATCGGCAGCTGGGTGTGTGTTCTTCTATTCTTTTATGTGTATGCACATATATACATTTACATGTAGAAATGTGTTTTTGATTTTTTAAGAAAAAAATAGGATCATATCATAAGTATTGTCCTGCACCTTTCTTTTATTAATAAACAATATTTCTTAGAGATCTTTTAAAATCAATAAGTAGACTCCATTTTTTTAAATCTTCATGGCTATATTTTAAAATATGCGCTGGGTGTGGTGGTTCAGGCCTGTAACCCTGGCACTCTGGGAGGCTGAGGCAAGAGAATTGCTTGAGGTCAGGAGTTGGAGACCAGCCTGAGCAAGAATGAGACCCTGTCTCTACTAAAAATAGAAAAAATTAGCCAGGCATCGTGTTGTGCACCTGTAGTCCCGGCTACTCACTTGGGAGGCTGAGGCAGGAGGATCCCTTGAGCCCAGGAGTTTAAGGTTGCAGTTAGTTACCATGACCCCACTGCACTCTACCCAGGGTGACAGAGTGAGACTCTGTCTCAAAAACTATGGTTTATGGTCTATGGATAGACCATAGTTTATTTAACTATTCCCCTATTGACAGCCATTTATGTTATTTCTAATATTTTACTATTGCCAACAATATTAAATGAGCATTCTCAGGAGATTCAACTAAGAAACTGGTCTCCCAAAAAGGTCGTAGCAATTTCCACTACCCCCAGCCACACTGAAGCCATTTGTTTCTAACCTCCTGACATTGGCTGGCTAGTCTCAGTCTTTCGCATTTTTACCAATATAGTGAGGATATGTCATTACCTAAATTTGCCTTCACCTGATCACTGTTTGAGGTTAAATATCTCTTCATAAGATTATCAGCCATTTTTTTCTGGGAATTACTTATTCAGATTCTCTGTCATTTCCCTAGTGGGTCTACTTTGTGGGGGAGGGGCACATAAGAGCAATAGTCTGGATATTAATCTTTAGTCCATTTAAAAAGTTACAACTGTTTTTTTCCAAGCCTCTCATTTGACTTTTAATAGCTTTATTTTATTTTTTGTCACATAAAACTTCTAGTTTTTGTGTGATCTACAATACAATTTCCGTTGAAGTCATGCATTGCTAGAAATCAGATTCTTCTAATCTGCATTATTTGGAGGGGAAAAGTTTCTTGGACATGAATGAAAAGAACTTAATAGAGGAAGTTGTAAATAAAACTTAATAAAGAAATAATGCAGCTCCCACCTTCCCTTTTCTTCTTTCTAGCTCCCGTGTCTTTTGGCATGAAGTTTTGGTTTGGCAAGAGGTTTAGAAAAATAAGTACACTGGTTGAGGAGATTTGGAGATTTGTGTGGAAGATGTGAAATGAAGTCAAAAGCAGCTGCTAATGGGAGACAGTTCTCCAGGGGTCTCTCATGTTTCTGCACATCTTTCAAGCAGAGGTTCTGGCTGTCTTTGCTTCAGACAGTTTTTTCAAGGATGTTTGCACAAACAGCCTTGGAAGACAGAGGCAGTGTCTCCGTCTGCAGCAAAGGGCTGATTTGTTTGCTGTCCTGTATAATAAAGATAATGTCTTCCCCCAGGCAAAGATTATCAGGTTTGCTTACAGCCTATAATAAAAAATTGGGGTTTCCTAAACTCAGGGCTCCTCTCCTGTAACACACCCCATTGTGTGTGGAGTTGTCACCTGGTCCTGTTTGCCCACCCTGTGGGAACTGGGGCTTGGGGAACAGCGCAAGAAAACAATGACACTCCTGCTCCTGCTATTGCTATAAGTTTCAAACTGTCCTTTCCCTCCAGCCCGGGAGTCTCATGTCTTCTGCCAGCATCCATGAGACTGTGGCAGGCTCGCTTAATTTTACAAGTAGAGTAAAATCTCAGAACCTCCACAGTTCCCAACAGTCACCACATAATGGAAGATTAAAACACCTAAACTTAGCTCTTGTCTCAGTCAGACCTATTCCTCTGCCTATAACACAAAAGTCACTCAAACAATTTCTTCTCCTGAAGTGGTCAGTCCTTAAATGGTTGAGAAGAAGAGACATCCATTGTAAGGAATGTTTACATTTGTATGTAACTGCTGCAAGTCAGATATTCAAAGGGTTTTCATGTGGATAAAGTAGATTTGTTTTGCATAGCTCTAGAGAAACGAACTTACAGGCAGAAAAATCTTAGCTGAGTATATAAGGAAAAACAAATTCTAACAATTAGGGCTATTCCAAAGAGAATAAATTTTGAAGTCGTAAGCTCTCTGCTGGCTCAGATGACCACTTATGTGATCTCTAATGGGGCAGAGATTGGACTAGATACGCTACCGGGGAGGACGTTATTCCAGTGGATCATGCAATCCACCCAATCAGACTTATTTTCATACCAAGTAATTACGATGAGCTGATGGATCCAGCTGGGACTCCCAGAAGGCTGCATTTCTAACGCGTTTCCTAGCAGTGATTATGCCGCTAGTTGAGGGACCGGGGGAAAAAGCACTCAGGGCACACAGCACCAGCTCCAACAACCAAATGTTCCAGAAGCTCGGCTGCCAAAATGTCCTGCCATAACCCTGAGATCAGTTTTACCTAGTAGCTGCCGAAATGACAAGCCGTGGCGTTAAGACTGGTTTTACCTACCACCGTCACTCACCAAACAGAGGCTGCCAGCTCCCAAAAGCTACTCTAGTACCATGCGCTTTCTTTCAAAGCAATACGTGATATTCCTCTTTCTAATAAAACTCCTAACCTTCTCTCTATTTTCCGACATACCAAAGACCAGTCCAGTCTATGTGTATGCCCCAAATTGCAATTCTGGAATTCTCAAATAAAACATTTAATTCAGACATTCATCTCTATATTTTATTTTGACTTCGACTCGATCATCCTGGGTTTAAGAGCTAGTGCTTAGTCTTGTTAGAAACTCAGTCTAGTCTAGCTCACCAAGGAGTCAGTAGGTTCTGGAGAATCAATTCACGCTAATCAAATTCACCGAAAGCCTGATGTATAAACTAGAGAGCCAAGGCCCTAACTTTAGAGCAAAAGACAAATTTTTCTTATGACCAAAGTTTTCTTGTCCAATATGCAGGGCACCCAACCCCTCTCCACCTGCTAAGTACTAACAAAGCAGGGTTAATAACCAGATGTTTGTGCAGTACACCAAATCAAAGTGAAAGGAATTCAATGCTCCCGAAGCTTGCCTCATTCGATAGGATGCATTAGACGCTGCATTAAAGGCTAATAGACTGTCTCTTCCCAAATGGAGAATATCCTTATTTTAGTGACTATTTTACTTCATGTTCACTAAACACAATGTCTTCCTCCTTTGACAGTGCTGGAAATATTCAATAATTCTTAGCTTCATTCTCCCTTTCTATACCCAGGAGGCTCATCCCTTCTTCTATTGCACTTTGCAACAATTTTACACATATTTATTGTCAATCCCCTTTAAGATTGGCTACTTTCTAAAAGTATCTAAGGAAATGTCTTAACTTTATCAGTTGCGAAAGTATGTGCAGCACCCGCGGGCTTAGCCTCCAGCGCCAGCTTCACCATGTGCTAGTGTTCTCGCACCGGGCCACCTCACCTCTATAAGCCTCAGTTTCCTATGTGTAAAAGACTACAGCACCTACTTCTGGTTAAAGGGCAATAATCACGTACGTAAAAAACGCTTTCTAACACCGAAAGCAGACCCTACTGCAAACCACGGACAGCTGCATGATAACGTGTGTCCATGTAGGTTCCTTGACTGTAACACACGCACCACTCTGGAAGGGCTGTTGATAACGGGGGAGGCTATGTGTGTGGGGACCAGGGGACACATGAGACCTCTCTGTACCTTCCTCTTAATTCTTCTGTGAACCTAAAACTGCTCTAAAAACTTGTCTTTAATCAAAATAAATAAATAATAACCTTTAAAATGTAAGATCTAAATATCTATCAATGCTTCTTGCTTTATTAAAAAGTAAAAAATAAGTAAAAATAATAGAAGATCTAAATGTCTAAAATAATTGTAAAGTGACCACCGTAACCCCCATAGGTAACTGTGGCCTGTGGGCCGTGTTACAGTTGGCTGTCCCAAATACAGCTCACCCATCTGTGGTGTGACGGTCTCACTAGCTTCCATTTTAGGGGGTGCCTCTCCCTTTTAATCTCGCCCTGTGTTCTCATTCCCGTCTTGTTTTGAGGCCCAGAGCTGCCTCTGTGATGGTACGTGTTGCGAGATATATTTTTCTGCCCATTGTATATAAAATTGTGCCTAGAGAGTTGTCACCAACAGATGCCGTGACATGGGAGGGACTTCATGCAGTGAGCAGGGCTCCCCCTGAGCTCCGCCTGGATCTTTCACTGTAAACAGGATGTTTTATCAAAGATGGGCCACGAGGGCCACAGCGAAAGGACGAGGGGGTATGCCGGCCGCAAAGCCACGTGGGCGGCAGGGCAGGAGGCCGCGAAACACAGACTGGCACTGTCACACCACAGACAAGAGCGTGGTGAGATTGGCGTCCCAGACCCCAGGCAAGGACACCTCCCAGGTACTCCAGGAAAGACAATCGCTCACTGTCAACACGCACTTGGTGTTTTTCCATTTTGGTCCAGGCGTCCTGGCTGGAACAAGGACACTCAGAAGTGCCGCAAAAGAGAGAAGTGGCCCAAATTCCGAAAATGTTTGAAATTAAAAAATTCTCACTCAAAGGGAGATAAAGAGCATGACTTTTCATTTCCCCAAGTTAGTTCATTCATTTTCAATGCCAAAAACCCAATACCGGTCTTACGCGGTAATCTCCTCACAGTAGTTGAAACCTGAGGTGTGAAAAGTTCTGTGTTGACAAAGATTTGCATCAGCTGCTGCAGCTGAACAACATGTAAAAACTTGTTTAATTTTAGTTTTATAATAAATAAGTGCTTTCCCAAACCCACCCAGGAGCCCAGGCTGTCACTGGGTCTACTGATGTGCTCTGAAATAAGACACTACCGAGAGATTTTATCATGCTAAAATGTGCAGGGGGCCAGGACTGAGCAATCCATCATTTTTTCAATGTTTTCTGGGAACTGTCTTATCAAGTGTGGAAGTATCCCAGCTAAATCTTTGATTAAGTTTCCACTGTGCTTACGTTAAGCCAGTATGCGTGTGCGCGTGCATGTGCGCGTGTGTGTATGTGCACGTGTGCATATTCTATATTGAAAGATATCAGGGAAAGCGTGATCGATAAGACAAAGAGGAAAGGCAGCAAAGGCCATAATTAAAGAAGCTCGGGAGCTACACGCGGTATTGTCTTGTCATTCAGCCTCCCCATCTATTGGGCTCTTCCTGTGCAGCAGACACTGTGCTGGGTCCCGCGGAGACAGAGAGGTAACTTAGACACAGGCCACTCTCAGGAAACCCTCAGTCTAATTAGTACACAAGTAGCAGTGACACCAAGCAGAAGAGCCACAAGGCAGGGCAGGTGAAGTGCTCTGGTGGCTCTGTGGTGACAGTTATTGCCACTGAGTATCTTCCAGGGGTCCCGGGGCCATCCGAGAAAAGAGGCTTCATGAACAAGTCTTTCGAGGTGAAGGTCATTCAGTCTCTTGTGGCAAAGAAATAAGTGCATAGAAAAACAAAGAATAGATTATATGGCTGAATTTTTAAATGTAAGAAGAGAGAAAATACTACATTTACATAAGGAATACACAAAGACTTTCCTCATTTTTAGCCATGAAATTTATAATGCCAAATACAATACTGTCCTCGTGAATAACGGTAACGCCTAAGGCAGGAATGGGCCCTGACGTTTCTTTTTCTCGCTGATGTTAGGCACAGATACCACCATCCTAAGAGATGCTTTGCCCAGGTCTCTCCCTGGTCACTTTATTCACAACCTCATGGGGATGTCTGCAGGTTAACTGGGCCACTGAGGTGTCCACAAGCCAGGGTACAGGGCTTCCAGTTTAAAAGTCACCTCTTCCAGAGCACTACCCTGAATCCGATTCATTCCTCTGATAACTGGGGGTCCACTTTGTGCCCACCTGGTGCCCAGCACTGAGGTGGAGGGTGGTTGGTGCCCAGGGTGAAAAGCGATGCCATCGCGCTCACACAGAGATGCTGGCCCTCCCTGCTCCATCCCTGCGTTCACACATCCTCATCGGAGGGTTCTTGGTTGCTCGCCAAATCCCCTGTTAACCTGTAAAGTCCTTAGGCAGGGACCACAGCTTTATCTTTGCGTTCCCAAAGCCCAGCATTCTAACTGGAAAGAGAAGCAGCTCACCTTATAGACATTTCTTATTTATCCATACGCTTTATAGCACATGATTGTGCGCATGTGTGCATGGACACACACAAAGTTTGGCTCCTCGCAAAATATTTTTAAATGTATTATTTTATTTTTTATTTCTTTTTGAATTAATATTTCTTGATTTCTTTCTGTGCATGAACGTATTTAAATCTTCTCATTCATCTTTATACCGTGTAATTACAATTTTAAATGCAATATAAGAACATTCAACTACAGAGTCACCACAATTATACAATTTGTATTTCCTAGCTCATATATGTACACACATTCTATTCTTACCCAAATAGTGGGAACTCTGCACAAATTAGCCAAACTGTTCTTACCTCACCTCTGGATATGCGCATGTTCTACCAACACTCTACCTTCAGCTTACTGAAGGGCAAGGAAAAGCCACAAGGAAAAGATTTCCTCTATGTCATCATTTCAGCATAAGTGGTTTACTAACACAGAGAAACAACATGTGTGACAAAGGACATGCCAGGGTTCCCCAGCATGTTTGTTAGAACGCCATTGCCTTTTTCGTGCACTGGAAGCAAGTCCTGGCTCTGGTGGGAAGCCTGGCCTCTCTGCCTCCCTGCTCACCCTCCCCGCCCACTCCCCCAGTCGTGGACGTCATATGCTCACCGTGCGCTCGCTCTGAGTCTCGCTGGACTCTCATGCGTGTGGGTACCCTGGGACTCTGTGCTCCGGGGCATTCCAAACACACACGTAGATGGGGCAGCGGGAAGGGGGGACACACACTGTGTGTTTCTCCTCTACTCATGTGCATCTCCACTATCCCGTGAGGCTCCACGTGTAAATCACAAGTTGAAAGATAAAATTCGGAAGAATATCAAGATGGCGACAGCGGAGCACTAAGCCAAGTGTGAGGACGGAGCCCTGGGCAACTCACAGGTGGCACGCCCACGCAGCTGGCCCTGGCCGTACTGAATGGTCACAGCTAGTTGCACCTCATTTTCAAGCAACAAATGGATTGAAAAGAGTTAAAAGAGAAAGCCTCACGGCTTCAAGATCACAGCAATAAAGGATATCACTTTTCCACGTCAGACGAGCTGAAAATATTACGATGTGACTTTAAAAGCCATCAGACATGACTCTGACATTCTGTTAAATTCAGCAGACATTTATTGCACTCAGCACCATCCAAAATCCTGGCAGGACAGGGGTGGGGGAGTGTTCCTTGAATGAACAGACACTGTCCGTGATCTCGAGAACACCAGTCTAGCCAGAGAGACAGATAGCTGCAGAGCCGTACTGCCAGACAGACGGTGACTGCTGCTGTGGGGGTAAAAATAGGTGCAATGGAAGTACAAGGAAAGGAATATCTGATTCTAACTATGGAGACAGGGGTTTGGGAGGTATAGGTGATATTTGAACTGATCCTCTACAGGTGAGCAAAATATTGATAAAGGATGGAAACGGGACATTTGTCTCAGCTTGGATTTCCCACGAAGAAATAGAGCTGGGGACAAAGGTTTCGCATGCAGGTAGCTTATCTTGGGAAGTGATCCCAGGAAACAAAAGTGAAGGGACTTGGAAAAGGGAAAACCAATCCAATAGTGTACTACTGAGCTGGTCAGTGCTTTGGAGAAATGGGGTTCCATCCCACTGGGCCTCTCTGAGGAGCTGTGTGGAATGCACCTTCATCCCAAGACCATGAGGGCGTTATCTCTCCACTGGATCCCACCTGCCATTGGTCCAGGGCTGCCCCAGGGCTATTCATTAATTTCTCAGCATTTCCAGATCTGCACATGCCAGGGATGGCTGAGCAGGCTCCACAGTGAGCCCCACTGTGGTAGCAGATGAGCCCAGGGCCAGAGAAGAGACGTGTGGAGCAGCCAGGTGAGGTGAGGCCAGGCTACGCCCGTTGGCTGCTGGTTGCCACAGCAATGCCTGGAACAAAGAGACATGGCATGAGAGAAGCATCTGAGAAGTTCTACACAGCATCTAGTCCAGCGCATCTCAGACTCGAACTTGCATCAGAGTCACCTGGAGGGCCACTGCTGCACATCGGTGGGCCCCATCCTCAGAATCCTTGGTTCAGTAGATCTGGGGTAGGGACAGAGAACCAGTATTTCTAACACATTCTCTGTATGGGCATTATGGCTTCTATGATAGTAGTCCACTTTGTATAGAGACACAAGGCTGGTCAAGGAGAAGAAATAGAAGTTTCCTAAAATGAAAAAATACATACATATTTCCAACAAAAGCAAAAAATTGATTTCATCGTAACATGAATAGAATCGGCATGCATTCACATGTGCCACCACCGCTGATAATCCCCTGAGAATCGCTCATCTATTGATAACCTAATGAGAATTTCGACAGCCAGGAATGAAGCAGAGGTTGATGCTGGTTATTCTGTTTGTGCCGTGACCCCAGCTCCATCCAGGTCTGTTCACTGCTGCCCTTCTCTGGGCCAAGGAGGCTAATCTCCCTGGACTGGCCAACTGGAGGCACCATCGGGAAATAAAAAGGTGGGAGACAGGGACGTCAGGGCACTGATTCCCCAGCATCTGCGGCAGCCATGCTGCCGAGTGGCCGCCCTCCTGCCAGAGGCCACTCTGGAGCCCATTTCTCATCAGACACTGACAATTCTGTCCCCACCCTCCCCATCGTCCCTCAGGCTCCAGGGTGGTGACAGCTCCTCACTGTTTCTCATCCTGTGTGCCTCACATCCCAGGTTGGTTCCCTTAACTCTGCCCAAAGTGCTTCATTAATGTTCTTTTCAACCATCTTCTCTCTAGCAGGATCCCAACCAGTAACAAAGTCTCAGGGAGGAAAAAATAGGGCCAGGTAAAGCTATGTAAGTAGATCTGTATTTTTGAGACTTTTGGCATGAAAAATAACCCTGCTAACACTTAGATTGATACTGAAATTTCAAGACATAAAAATGCAGAATAAAATGAAATACAAAATGAAGAAATAGATGAGTAATAGGTAAAAATAAATCAAGGCTTTGAAATGATTGTGTTGATCTACCAAAAAAGGAAGGAGAACTTGATAGAGAGAGACTTTTTTCTTTCAAACCCTAAGGAATTTGCTATAGGCAAGGGAGAGGCCCCAAAAGTGCTAACTTGTGCTGAATAAAACTCTCCCCCATCTACACACATTCTGGGAACACAGAATATTGGCAGGAGAAAAGATAGTGTGATTTAGACTGTGCACGTGAAAACTTTCAGAAGCGTCTTGGGAAATACGAGATAAGATCAGGTCAGAAATTAAATAATCAGAGAACGCATTGATAACGCCACGTATTGCAGTCAATTTAAAGTTCACATCTTGCTTGGTTTGTGCATCCGCAAGGTAATCAATCAAAAGCTGATGGTTCTTCCATCAATTTCAACTCTATTCCCCAGCGTTCCCGCCCCTGCCCCAGCCCCAGCCTCTGCTCTTGGTTCAACACCTTAGAGGACACAACGATGACATTTCTGCTTCTGTCTGCAAGGCTCCTGTGAAAGTTACAGTGGCCAGAAGGGGACCCATATTGTTCCGCAAGGATGGCGGGCTACTTCGGCTCCCACAGGGCCTTTCTGAGTGAGGCACTTAAGTGAGACAGTGGATGTTTTTACAGCTCGGGAGGATTTCGTTTTAGCCTTACAGCTCTTCTAAAAGGCCCTCTGTTCTTTCTTCACTCTGTTTACACTGTGCCCTGTTGTTTTCCAGATTTCCAAGGTTAAATCCAGCACCCGTATTAAGGCCGTTTCAGTCCTTCAGAATTTCCAGAGCTTCTCTGCTAATCCGACGTGTGCAGCGCTTTTCTTTCAGCTGGGCGTGAATGTAGGGCGACTCAACACTTCCGTTCACGGCCGCAGAATTCCCCCCACGTGATAATGTAAGATGTGGTGCCTGTCATTAATCTTCTTATCAACGAGTCGCTCCAGTTTATTGGTTACGGTATTTTACCTGAGGTGAGAGGATGCCATGATCATCCCGAAATAGCTAGTATTTATTGAACACTTACTATGTCCTAGATAATGCATATTTCAGTACTTAATCCTGCAGTAATCCTGTGAGGCATCCCCATCTTTACAGAGGATGACATTGAGCTCAAGAGAAACTAAGAGACTTATCCAGGGTCATAGAGCCAGAAAGCGGCAGAGCTGGATGTGAAGCCGGCCAGCCTTTCTTTAATTCTTTACTCTAACCCAGCTAGTCCTGGCCGGGGGAGACTTGCTCCACCACAGGGTCATATGGGAGTATTAGACACTTCGGGTTGTCATAACCGAGGGGATGTTACTGGCATCTAGTGGGTTGAGGCCAGGATGCTGCTAAACACCTTACGACGTACAGGATGGCCCCCACCCCAAAGAATGACACAGCCTCACAAGTCAGCAGTGTGAAGCTGAGAGACGTCGGATTAACTATATTACATTATATGCATATTATTAGACTATATTACATTATAATCCTTTTTTCGTTTGTTTTAGTATCTTTGTATTTGTAGGGACATCTTTGCTGGAATAGGTTCTAAGAGTGTCTCTTTCAGATTTACCCCTGATATGTTAGGATGAGAAAGTTCTTCTCTTCCCCCCAGTTTCCTTCCTCTCCCTTCTCTTTCCTGAGTTGGAATAAACAGGTGATCAACTGTTTGGCAGAGCAGACATTAACAGTGTGTCGAAATTGGATGTCCTGCAATGAGCTATCTGGTTCTGGGGTTGACTTGGCAAGACACACCCAAGCAGCTTTATCATGGGGAGTTGAGAAGAGAAAAGAATTCTCTTACAATTTCCCTAGCTTTTCCTACACAATACACTGAAATACCACACCGATTCTACAGGAGCTTGAGGGAAGCGCAGGGCAGGGCTGCACGCTGTATTTCCAGCTTTTATAAAAACGCTCGCAAGCCTGGAGGCTCACTTACTGGGGCAATGCCATGGTGAGCTCACATGCACTGGCCTTTGGGGATGAGCCCGGGACAAGCAGCACCCAGATATCAGGACATGGCTTTTCCTTCTCCCCAGATCCACAAGCCTGCTTCTCTGAGGTTAGCACATCCTGGGAAAGGAGGAAGGCTTCCTTCTTGCTCGTTTATGAACTGAAAGAGTGCTGGCAGATTAAATAATTATTTTAAAAAATCCTTTCTCTTCCCCCAGAAAAGACCCAGAGGCAAGTTTGGAAACTTCTAGAAGGGTAGAGTCGAAAAGGGTTTCGAAAGTCAAGATCATAAATAAGGCTGTTAATGCAACACAGGAGAAATCCTGCGGGGGTCAGGGACCTGTGGGAACAGCTTATAACTTCCAGCGTGCCCTCAGGCTGGGCGTGAAAAGCTGATAACGATGATTGTCAAGCACCTGATGAGCAGAAACACCTTGAGACCCGTGTTTGGAGGTGTGCCAGCTGGTAGGTACCAACACCCTGACGGAGAACCGCCCGGGAGATGGACAGGGACAAGCAGTCCCGATGTGGCAGGGCCTTCGGCGAGTGTCTGCCCTCAGCCACCTGTGCTGGTCTCGCTGCTCTCCCACGGGGCTCCCCCGGGCAGCATTCAGCCAACGCTGGGAGCCCCAACACGCCGTGTGTTCCAGTCGTTAATGGTGCCCAACTCTGTGCAAACCAGTCCCCTGGGGATCCTGAAAAAACGCAGGTCTGAGTGGGGCCTGGCTGCCGTGTTTCTGGCTGGCGCCCAGGTGGTGCCGGCTGGCCCTGCTGCTCTGCGACCCCACTTTGAGGACCAAGGATCTAAGGCGATCGGAAAGGGACTTGGCGTCCTGACAACGACGGTGCCTCCAGACACGTGCTCCCCAGGAAAATATCGGAATCCCAATTCCAACAGCCCCTCCACGTGGCTGCAAAGCCAGAGAAATCCTCTGAGACGGAATCCAGTCACGTCTTGCCCCTGCCCCTTGCCGTCAGAGGGGAGTGCAGACCCCCAGCGTGGCATTTCAAGACCCCGAACGGCCTGGCGCCAGGTGGCCTGTGTAGGCTTCGCCTTTGCCTGGCCCCGCTGCGCTGCTCGCGGCTTCTCCGCACCGCGCAGCCCGAGCTCCTCCGCGCCTCCCCTCTTCCCTGCTCCACCCTCCCCGCCTGCTGAACTCCCCACCCTGCACATCGCCCCCTCCAAGGCCTTCCCGGGCAGGTGGCTGCTTCCCATGGCCGTCTTTAAACACCGCTGATGTGACACAGATGCCATCGCATTGTGACATCTTACTAAGTTTTCACGTCCCCCGCTGAACTGTCAATCCCCGGAGCGGAGCTTGCATCTTGTTTATTTCAGTAGCCCCACTTCTTCCCACAGTCGCTGGCATCTGATACCCAGCACCAAAGAGTAAGTATCGCGTCCATTCCCGTCTGCCTCCTCCCATCACATCCTCTTTTCTCCCCAGAGGTCTCTGAGGTCTTCACTGTTTGGGGTTCTATATTTCAAGTGGTTTTAAAATAATCATGATAAGAGATGACTTTTACAGAATGCTTACTGTGCGAGACATCGTTCTAAGCACTTTAGTCTTACAGGCATTTAATCTTCACAACAATTTCCACAACTCTATGATGTTATCATTGCCTCTACTGTTCTCGTTTTAAATACATGGAAACTGCAGCACAGAGAAGATAAGTAACTTGACCAAAGTCACACAGCCAGGAAGTGCTTATGCCAGGATCTAAACCCAGGCCATGTGGTGTTGAGAACAAGGATGTGTCTCTAGCAGGGCCCAGTAATAAGACAGATGAATCACAACCTGCCTGTGCTCCCTGCCATTCTTCAGCCTTACCCAGCTTAGGAAACAAACAGCCTCAGTCAAGTTTTTTCTTTATAGTGAACTCTCATTGGAGCTGGACTCCGCCCTGGTGTGTCCACCATGTGGCACTCACAGCCCTCCCACAGGTCATCAGAAAGGCCAACTATGACAGCCTGTCATTCAACACACAGGGTGGAGGGAGGGAAGCACAGAGCTCGAGGACGTGTCCGCAGCCAAGCCGAGGGGTATGCGGGGGCGGCTCGCATCCTCATGGACAAGCTCCCCCTGGGGTAGTCACAACACCTTCCGGTCGAGAATCGCAGTGCCATTTAGCCCTGGTGAGCTGCCTCGTGGATTTCATGGGGCCGATCTCTTGACGCCGGTTGGGTCTTGGTGTAGGAGTGGCACCCGAGTCCACTGTCACAGAAGGGTTAACGAGAGCTGACCTTTCGCCGGATGCCAGCATCTCACAGGGGCCCTCTAAGAACTTGGAGCAGATCAGATGGCCGGTGGGGACTGACTGCCCAACGTGCCATTAGACAGTCTGCTCTCCCAGTGACACCCAGAGCAAGGAGGTGGACGAGGCCCCCTGAGGCTGCGGAAGCCGTAGCTTCTTCCCCTGCCCATCCTTGCTTGCCCCCTTCACCCGCCCGGATCACTGTTAGACACCTTGCTCCCAAACTCCATCTCAGCATCTGGAGAGCCCAAATTGCAACCGACTGGCCCTGGGATAGGCTGCACCCTTCCATGCCCTCCTCTCTGTCCTTCCTCTTTAGCGAACCCTACAGTTTAGACCCTGCAGTTTGTGCCTGCAAAAGACCACGCATGTCTACGTGTCCTTGCTTGGGCTCATTGCTGTTTTCCACATGTAAAATGTTCTTCCCTCCCTTCCCCACACCATCCACCTGTGACCTTTTCTAACCATCCTTTACAGCTCAACTCAATGGCCTGCCTCTCCCCAGCTTCCTACACAGCCCTCCCCAGGCAGAAAAGGATTGTTCTTGTCTTTCATCCCACAGCACCTTCTGTATACGTCACTATAATGCTAATTATGATGCTAATTGTGCAATGTTATTACTCTCTTCTCACTGAAGTATGGGACCCTTGAGAGTACATTTTCTTCTGCTCATCTTTCTAGCCCTGGCACTTGGCACACAGTAGAAGCATAATAAATGCTTTTTCAATTGAATACAGCTGAATTCACAGTAATCGGGATTTATATTCTTACATGAATAACTAATCCCAGAGCCACTGGTTCCTTTAAAGCCCTCCCAATCTCCAACCCCAGGACAAGGGGCCCACACCAGCACAGGTGTGACCTGCGCACAGATAGTAAGCTCAGCCTCCAAAGAGACTTCGAGTCTTCACACACACACACACACACACGCGCAAAGTACATGAGGGCGTCCCTACAGCCCTATCCTATGCTCTCTTTATGGAGGTGTGAGAGGATAAGCTGCTGTTTTGTGTGGCTGTGGCTCCCTTCTTCCTCTGCCACTCATGAAGGTGACCAGGGCCATCTGCCCCTATATTTGAGTACTTTTCTTTCCACATCGCTGCTCAGCCATGGCTACTGCCAGATGTCTATCTTTTTCTGGAGCTTTTTGGAGGGGAACACTGACTGGGCCAAGGAAAATATACATATCCCTTAATGCCCGGTCGCAAGTCACCCCTTAGCCCTGCAATAGCATCACCAGCCCTGTCCAGCTGTGAGGAAGCAAGGTCAGAAAGCACGGGACAGGCCGGGCGCGGTGGCTCACGCTTATAATCCTAGCTCTCTGGGAGGCCGAGGTGGGTGGATTGCGTGAGCTCAGGAGTTTGAAACCAGCCTGAGCAAGAGCGAGACCCTGTCTCTACTAAAAATAGAAAGAAATTAATTGTACAACTAAAAATATATAGAAAAAACTAGCTGGGCATGGTGGCACATACCTGTAGTCCCAGCTACTCGGGAAGCTGAGGCAGGAGGATTGCTTGAGCCCAGGAGTTTGAGGTTGCTCTGAGCTAAGATGACGCCAAGGCACTCTAGCCCGGGCAACACAGTGAGACTCTGTCTCAAAAAAAAAATAGAAAGCACGGGACAGACTTGGGAAACTCTAAGAGAGATGACCTGTATAGACTCATGGAGCTGGTTCTGGAATGTGGACGTGGGGGTGGGTGGAGGGGAGAGAGGAAGAGATGGGCAGGTGCTTGGACTGAATGTCTGTTTTCCCCCAGAACTCTTCTGTTGAAATCCAAACCCCCAAGGCAATGGCATTAGGAGCTGGGGCCTTCGGGAGGTGATCAGATCATGAGGGTGGAGCCTCACGGAGGGGATTAGAGCCCTTACGAAAGCGAGAACTGCCTTGCCCCTTCCAGGAATGAGGACACAGCGAGAAACGGCACCTGTGAGCCGGAGAGCGGGCGCTCACCAGACACCAGGCATCTGCCAGCACCTTGATCGTGGACTTCTCGGCCTCCAGAACTGTGAGAAATAGATTTCTGTCGTTTACAAGCCATTCAGTTTAAGGATTTTTGTTACAGCAGCCCGAGCAGACTAAGACAGCAGGGAAAGACCAAAAGAGAGTTATAACTGGCTCACCCCTCAAAAAGGAAATTGAGAGGGTGTTTACGATTAAAGGTATTCGTCTGAAGATCTACGACACTAGGTTCATAAAATGCACACCTGGAACCAGGATGATGGCGATTCATTCAACAAACATTCATTAAGCATGTACGATGCGCCAGGCACCGTTCTAGGCATAGGGATAAAGCAGGAGCTTACGGGGCGGCCCCGTCTTGGTCCAGCATAGCGTTCATTTAAACCCCAGTTCAACATCCACAAATATGTTTAGTTCTCTACTGTTGTTTCTCGTAAAACTGCCACAGAGAGAGTGTCCATTCGTTATACAGAACTCACCATTTAAATCCTCCTCCTGCCTCCCCCATTTACCACTTTCCTACTCAGCAAGTCCCCCCAAGTCCCCCCACACGAATGCTCAACTCTCCGTAGCCTGCCGGGCCCCTCCCTCAATGCGAAACAAAAGGCAGCAATGACAGTGTTAAGGAAAAAAATAAATAAGTCATTCCCTAAAACCTTTCAACCCCAAGTCAGAAAGGGAGCCACCAGAATCCAGAACCCCAATGCAGAGAGCTCCCACCAGCTACCATGCTTTCAAAAAAAAGGCAAAAATAGATCTTTAGGAGGCCACCAGCTTCATGCTACGTCATGGCAGGCAGTGGCCTCGTGGGGAAAGCTAACTCCAGATGGTGTTTATCAGGGAAGATGGTGAGAAGGAACAGCAGTGTTTATGGTGAGAATGTAAAAGATCCTTTGTCATTGTTTATTGACCATTCCTGACACATCGAATGACCAGCGTGTACTTCATCTTTTTGTTGGATGGATATTAATGCAAAAAAAAAAAAAACAAAAACTCATCAGGCGTTGAAGAACTGCCTTCTGCCTAAGGCATTCTATGAAGACTTAAAGTTGATAATAAATTTTGCCAGACGTTTTCATCCCCCAGGAAGCCGTGAGCTGGACAGCCTACATTCGCCACTAGATCCAGGGATTGCAGGAAATGGAAAGGCGATTGCCCCCACCCCGACCACCCTCAGGACATATTTGTTTCACTTTTGCTTTTGGGCTGCCGCGGCATCCATGCCGGTAAGAATGGCGAACTTTTATCGACAGAGTCCTCTGCGCCAGGCGCTGTGTTAGCCCCTTTCCCTGGAAAGCTGTCAGTTGGCAATCACAGACCCATCCCGCTGGAAGATGAGAAAGTCAAGGTTCGGCAGGATTCAGTGGCTTGCCCACGGTCCCAGAGGTTATCCTGGTAGGAGCCACTGCACCAACTCAGGAGTCAGTGCCCCGGGTCCCAGGTGCCTGCACCCGAGGAGAGGAAGAGGGGCCACCCCACTCTCTGTGAGGGAAGTTTGTTCACAGCTCACAGCAAGGCTGTGTCCACGCAGTGAACTCTGCCTGTTGACTCCAACAGCTGCTCACTTTCGTGGGGAAAGAACATCGTTTTCACTAGTAGCATACCAAAGGAGACAAACAGAGTTGGTCTGGAAGCTTTCTAGACAGTCACAATCAGAAAATAGTATTCAAAATCCAAGCACTGCTGTTTCAAGATTGTTCTTTGGTACATGGAACCTCTGAATCTCTTATGGACACTTCGAACCTTTTGCATTTTGTTCAACCTGAAATTGAGTTAACCCCATTTTAAATGTTCACTCCTTGTCACACACACATCTTTCTGAATAAATTTTAAACAAGCAGAATTTTACTTTTCTTATTAAACGCATAAGTAAAAAGCGAACTATCTAACTGGTGACAGGATATTCCAATATTATTGTAACAAGTTATAAGTCATGGATATTGTAATTTTTCTAAAATTATATTTTGTTTTCAACACTTGACTCTGAATCTTCCAAGTGTTTGGGACATAGTGTTGCCTGCAGACAACTTAAGTATGGAATATACAGACAATTAGCTCTTATCCATCACAGTTCAACATCCACTTTGGAAATTAAAAAACTTTTTAAAACATTAGTATTGATATAAGATTGGAGGGTACTTTCCCTTTTCTCTTATTTATTTTAAAACAGGACTGTAATGATAGTTTAAACAATCGAGGCATCAAAAAACTCACCTAGACTATACCAACCTAGCAAATGAGTTCTTGTTGTTTTCCCGCCCAGACGGATGCATAATTTCCCACATCTTCAATCCTATCCTGCATACTTTTAACCCTGCTGAATAAAAATATAACTTGTGTTTTTACACATTGTTAGTTAGGGCTTGTTTCTTCTTCATACAGGAACACCTAGTAGCTGGGTATTTATGCACCTGACAGCCTTTCTCAACATTAATTGAATAATAAATATTTACCTATGCTTTTAACTTTCTCACAATGTTTTCACATCCACTATCTCCATTCATTCTTACAGTAACTCAATGAGGTATTACTGTTTTTATAAATGCAGGAAATAAGAAGATATGATTAACTGTGGCCAACAGGTCATAGCACAGTTTTTCTCTAAAGGACCAGAGAATGACTCTATCAGCCATAAGGTCTCTCTGTTGCCACCACTCAGCTCTGCCATTGCAGTGGGAAAGCAGTCACAGACAATAAGCTAATGAATATATTCATGTTCCAATAAAACTTTATTTATGGACAAAGAAGTCTTATCATTTTCATGTATCCCAAAATATTCTGCTTTTAATTTTTTCAACCATTGAAAAGTGTAAAAACCACCTCTCTTAGCTTGTGGACGGTACATAAACAGGCAGCAGGCCAGATTGGCCTCCCTGGGGGCCATAGTTTGCCAACTCCTGGCCTCTCAAATTGGGACGGACCATTAGAGAGCTCTGATTCAATTGCTTCTGCTTTCACGGACAGAGAATCTGATGCCTCCGGAGGGTAGGTAGTTTGCTGTGGCCTGGTAGGACTAGAACCAGATACTCTGACTCTTAGGTCAGTGCACTTTCCACCAAAAGGCATTGCTTAAAATAAAAGCAAATAAGAGGCCAATTAAAGAGATAACTGTAAAAACCGCTCAGCATTACGCCCAAAGACAAGAACACCCCGTGCTGGCTGTTCAGCCTGTTGCTACTTATGCAGACGGCGTTTGGCAGGCTTTCAGAGGGCTTGAGAAATGATAACTGGTTAGGCAGAAATAGTTTCAAGAAATAGCGCAGTGACTTTTGCTCTGCTACTTCCTTGCACTGCTACCATTTAACTCTTCTTCTGCCTGAGTTGTGAAATCCAGAAAAGAAGGAAATCGATATTTGCCATTTTAAAGTCTACGATAGTTTCCTAAAACTATAAAAATACTAGCTTGACCAGTCCAAAAATAGAATACAACCACCAGACAGGGTGGATTTTTTTCCCAGGTAAGAGCTGGCCGCGTGTGGTTGGGTAACAGCCACGACGAGACGGTTTAACTCTCTCCACTCCTCCACGTTCCGCTTGCCTCTTTTTTGTTTGTTTTCTACTGTTTCAAATAGGAACAAAAGCTCACTAGCTAGAGGTGGCAGCGCAGCTGACTCGGAAGCAGCCGTGGAGAGGAAAAGAGAACTGAGAGGGTGCCCCCTTCCCGGCGGCAGGCACTCTGAGAGCTGGAGCAGAGACCCTGGCTCCGTGCGGTCGGGGGGCGGGCGGGAGGGGTCTGTGCGCTGACGTGCCTGGTGCGTGTAGAGAAAGTGGAGACAGGACTAAACTTTTCATGGGACGGGGAACAGAATGAGCCGGGCAGAGCAGGGCATAATGAGGTAGAAAGATACCTGAGCCCTAAGTCTCACCTTGACACGTGGGCAGAGAAAAGAACACTCTGCATATTCTCTTCTCATCTCTGAACTGTTTCCTCCACCGGCCTCCTCCTCGATTCCTTCTCAGTGTTCATCCTTGACCTGCCGTCCTGAGTCATCAGTCTGGACAAAGGCCCTGGGGGCCACGTCCCCTCTCGAGCCCCCTCCTCTGTGCACTGTGCACTCGGTCCCACCTCCACGGCAGAGCAGCCCACCCACGCGGCAGTCAGACACGGGCCGACGTGTGGGTGTCTGCTGGCCCCCCTCCTGGGCTGGGGCCCCTGAGACTGGGGACCCCGTATACACTTGACCCGTTACTGGGTGCCAACGCCTCACAGAATGCCTGGCACACAGCGGCAGAAACCCTGTTAGATGTTGCAGAGCGAATGAGCCTGGTTCCACAAAAGAAAAACTTGGAAATAGAAACCCACACTTGTTAATGAAGACTTTATGTCACTCACATAAGGGCCCGCTGCCCTGACAGGAAGCCGGACTGAGCTGGGGTCCACTTTGGTCTCCAGTGGGGCAGAAACAGTGAGGGCTGTGGGACCCGAGGGCAGCGAGGAGTCCTGGGGGTTATTTACCTATTTGCCCACAGTCCCCCTAGGGATTTAGCTCAGGGGCAAGACTCCTTGGCTCTCCCAAGATCCCAGTAGGACTTCTGTGAGGAGAGCGGGTAGAGAATATCGTGATATTCGGCAAATGCACCACCGTTACCAGAGATGCGACTTTGGGGAGTGCCCAAAGAAGTGAAATAAACAGCAAACTAGGAAGTCCGAGAGTCGTGCCCACAGATGACTTTCTCTTCTGCAGGTTCTCCACCCCTAAATGGGCAACATTGCCATCTTTCTCCCACCTTACCGCCTAACTTGGAATACGATCTGGCAAATTTTGTATTGTCACTTTATTCAAGGATTTTCTTACATTACCGCTTTCCATGTTTATTTAGCATCTACTGTGTGGCAGGCACTGAGCTGCATTCTATGGCAAAAAGAACAAGGAAAGGAAGATTAGCCACCCCTGAGAAGCTTATCATCGGTGGGAGGAAGTGGAGGAGTGAAGTTATGTGTTTGTATTCAACAAACTTTTATTAAGCATCTATTAAATGCCAGATGCAATAAGAAAGTAGGTTAAATGAACAAATTAAGCCCATAATCCAGTGAAAATGATAAGCAAATATACAAATAGCTGTAATACATTATAAGCAGCACAGCACAGTGGGAATAAATGGGTATTAGGCATAAAACTATGCCTTAAGGCCTGGAGTTCAGGGAAGCCTCCACAACACGAGTTTTTAGTTGAACCTTGAAAAATGAATAGGAAACAGTGGGGGGCAGGGGAAGCAGATGGAGAATTTGGAAGGGGGGTCTCATGGACCAAGTGTACAGACTGGGTAAGGGCCCAGGCCTAAAACGCTGTTGTCTAGAGAACGGCAAGTGTGCACGGGCTCAGGGAGAAGCCGGCAGGAAAGAAGGGAAGGGGTGCCAAGCTAAAAATAAAATCGGTGCTACGCCCCCTACGCAGTGGGAGCCATGGAAGACTCTCGAGCCAAGACTGTACCCACCATGCTCGGGTTGAGCCTTTGACTGTGAAAGAAGAGTTAAAGGCTAAGGTGGGTGAAAACGCGAGCTAAAATTCCAATGCCAATGTTTCGACTCCCATTTAAGTGCCCTCTCTATCACACGAATCAAGCAGGACGAAGCTCAAAAGGAAGCCACCACGCTCTGACCCCTGGAGGGTGGCTGGGACCTTCCAAGGGAGGCTATGGGAGGCGAGTCTGTGAAGACAGCTAAGTGGGAAGCAACGCGTGTCCCCAGACAGTGGCCCCTCGAGGGAAAGGATGTGCCGTGCTGATCTGTGCACCACAAGGGTCTCGCCGAGGCAGGGGAGTTCCCGGCGAGGATCCCGCTGGCAGCTCTCAGAGAACGAGCAAACGCAGCCGATGGGGAGCAGGTGCGTGGGCAGGGGGAGGTGTCCTCCACTGCGTCGATCTTTCATGTGGGGTAGCCACGGTCTCCTCCGCACCACCATCTGCACAACAACACTTTGCAACTTTCACGGCACCATCCCACGTTTTCTCACATGTGATGGGCCCGTGGAGCAGATGTTGGTGGGGAAGCCTTGCTGAAATGACTAATCACCGTCGAGTGCACCGGAGAGAGAGCTCAGGCTAGACGCTAAATAAGGCAAAATGACATCACAGCAGCTCATGAAAGAAAGGACCATTCATGGCTGACAGGTGTGTGACATTTGCAACTCAGAGCTTTATTAACAACCAGCGGGCCCAAGCCTCCTACTTGTCTGTCAAATAAAAATCTAGCAACAAATGAATTCCACAAGTCTTCTAAAATATGCACATGGTCAGTAATAATTAAGATAATCAGGATTTATATTTTATACTTAGTCCTATGTCTGAATTGAAAAAGATTTCCATATCACTGTTGCATGCACTGTGGGCTCTACTATTTTTTGGAACTGCTAATGCAACACAGGTTGTGAGTATTAAAATAATATATGCAATAATGCTAAATACAGTGTCACCAGGCATTCATCCAAAGCCAAGCACTATTAAAGTATTTAATACCTTGGTCAAAAGATTACAGTGCAACTGAAGCCCTGTTAATATATTATAATGAACATAAATTATCAATATGATTTAATTTTAAGGGTTATCTGTATGTTTACTCAAGTATTTAAAAGCAAAACAATCTGATGGCATAAACTTGGGTCATGCGAAAGCAAGTTGGTAAAATGTTGTAAAATATGGTAGGGAAGAATTTGGTCCCAGCTCTGGGCATGCTAGTGCCTAACTGATAATTGGTCTTCTGGTTTTTTGGTTTATAGTGTTTTGATATAAACAAAAAAGCAAATCAGAAACTGGTTTTATTCCAAGGCAGCTGGGGATGCAGGTCCTCACCGTAACAGCCCTCGAGGGTCCAGTCCCATTCACAGCCCCCCAAGAATCCCAGAGCTCCTTGTTCAGACTGGGCAGGCTCTGAGCTCCCTGGCAAGGGTCACTGTGACACCAAACCTGGGGCCCCTCTTGCTCCAGAATCCCTGAGCTCAGCTCAGACAAAGCAAGGTGTGTGTGTGTGTGTGTGTGTGTGTGTGTGTGTGTGTGTGTTCCTCTTTACCTCTGCTTCCTCAATCAATCTCAATATCCCGCCAAGGCCGCGTTAACGCCTTCCTGCCTCTAACATGGCTCTGTTCTACCTCACCCAGCGTTCCGCACGTGGCTCACCTGCATCCTCGACCCAGGATGGGGTGCCTCAACTCCGGTACCCAACCCTAACTCTCTTCCTCCTTGCTGCGTCCTCTCCCCTGCCCTGTGTGCCGCGGGGCTGACTCCCCGGCCTTCCAGGATGCAGACCCCTCCTCTCTCACCTCCTTCTTCGGCCTCCTGGCTCTCCTTGGGGCAGATGTCTCCCTCCTCCTGCCTCGTCTCTGCCACCCTCCCCCACTCAGTGACAATGTGGATGTGAGCAGCCTTCCTTTCGAACCCCAGTGCTACTTCTCAGTTGATAAGTGGCCTCTCCCAGTGCCATCCCTGTAAATGACACATCAGAGTGTTTCTGCATCATTCCCAGCTTGGCCACAACCAGACCTCGCCCAAGCCCTACCAGACATCCACTCCCCCTAGCTAATCATGACCTTTCCAAGGCCCACCGCTCCCAGGGGGCCATTGTTGTCTCCTAGTAACCTCCAGACTTCTGATCTTTGTTCCCACCTTCAATTACTCAACCCCCGTATACATGTGGCAGCCTTTTAACTCCCTTCTGGCTATACTGCCTACTTCTCCTCCCTGGACCCCACGGCCAATGCTAGACCTGCCCTGTTCAGGACGCCGTATGTCTCATGCCAGCACCAGTATTTAGCCTGCAGACAGGGCCCGCTGCGGCGTTGCTCATGGCCAGCATCCACTCTCTTTTTGATTTGTCGCTGCCCGTGCCAAGCTTTCCCCCTGCAAATCCTGCAAATGTCTGTCATTCTCTCCGTCTGCCATTTCTACCCCCAATCCTACCTCTTTCTCACAGAACCTGCCCTCACCGGCTCAGGCAGAGAGGGGAAGTTCACCCCTGACCCCATCCTCTGCCCACAGGTGACAGGACCAGGGGAGCACTCCCGCCTTGGGAATTGCTAAGACAGTCCACCTTGTTGGGGAGTCCTGGGTGCCTGAGCTGTAAGGTTATGTTGAGTCGGAGAGTCCCTAGGCACGCGGAAACGCAAATCCACACGCAGGGCCCTGCCGTGGGAGAGGCCTTGCAGAGACTCAGTCTGCAAAGAAAGAGAAGGAGGCCGACACGGCCGAGGGATGGGAGCACAGCGCCGGCCCGTGAGGAGCCGCAGCCGCCTTCGCAGGTCCCACGGTGCCGGCTCTACTTCTTCCTTCAGTTGGGTTCCCTGAGAGTCCCCTGACACCCTACAGCAAATCCCACTTTGCTTAAGCTAAATAGGTCTTTGTTTCTTGCCACCACGCCATCCTTGACTGAGACACCTTTGAACACAGCTGCCGGATCGTTCCTGCCGCCCACTTTTTCATTCTTTTCTTCCACTGGAATCCGTTTGCCCGTTTCTATTGAGACAGTCACACGGCACACAGAGCCTTATTTTTCACTGGAACAAATGCTGCCTGGCTTTGTCCCAAAGAGAACAAGCGGCAACCCCATGACTTAATCACACAACAGGTGAGCCGGACTGTGCCAACATTTACACCAACTCGTCTGAGACCGCTGGAGTTATCTGCCTGCTAGAGTTTCCCAACAACAGTCCTGACCGCTTGGATTAACTGTGGAGCCTCCAGAAGCCTGCAGCACCCGGGCCCGCGGCAGCAGGGGCATCACGCCTGCGAGCGCAGAGCGGTGCGTAGCGAGAAGGGTCAGAGGGTAAAATGTGTTCGAGTGAACATTATTCAACTCAAATCACCGAGAACTTCAGCAATGAGATTAATGGTTTCCATGGCAACTGATAAGCCCAGGGGCAGAGGGAAGACTGCAGCATTTTCAAAACTCCTTAAGGCAAGGGTACCTAACCCTCTAAAACACCTTGTTCTGCCGAGGCCGCCTTTCTCCCTTCGGCTGTGGTCAAAAGTAACTTTCTCTTGCACATTTTACAACTTTGTCTAGAATATTCTGTCCCAAGGAAAATCCACTTTTTTTTCCCTTGGGGGTTTTCTGATTCTACACTACTCTACCGTTCCGAAAGATAAGACGTTTTTGCTCATTCTGTCTTCCTCTTCCTCTCGACTGCTCCCCACCCTTCTCCAGCCCCCATCCCTCCACTCACTTTCAGATGAGACACTGAATGCCCCGCAGCTCGCAGGCGTGACTGCGTCCCTTTAGGAATACTTCCAAGCGAGAAGGATGTGCTGGCAAGTACTCCATTCTAACACATGGCAGGTACTTTTCCCCATTGAACAACACACACCGCTCTGAGAACCCCAGATCCTGTTACACAGTGACATCCACTGCGTGTATCTCCCTGCAGCCCATCTTTGGAGAGGCCACTATTTGAAATAAAGACTGGCATTCCAATTTAGACAGAGCAAAAACACGTTCTTTTTGTTTGTATTGCTTTATTTTTGGGTGGATTCCCAGAAGCGGTAGTGACTACATGTCAGGTATCGCTCCTACAGCACCTGTTTTCATGATGCGAATAAGAAATAAGGTGATACTGACAGGGAACATGACTTGCAGTCCGCATATTGTCTTAGTTCGTCTTGTGCTGCTATAACAAAGATACCTGAGACTGGGTAATTTATAATAAACCGAAATGTATTGGCTCACGGTTCTGGAGGCTGGAAAGTCAAAGATCGAGGGGCCAGCATCTGTCCAGGGCCTTCTTTTTCCCATGGAGAGGCAAAGAGAGCATGGGGGTGTGTGAACTCATCCTTTTATAAAGAATCCACTGCCTGGATAACGAACCCACTCCTGAGATAATGGCATTAACCCATTCATGAGGCTGGTGTCCCCATGATCCAAACACCTCCCATTAGGCACCACCTCTCAACACCACTGCATAGGGGAGGAAGTTTCCAACACATGAACTTTAGGGGCCACATTCAAACCACAGCACTTATCATGATTGGCTTTGACACGATCACGACCAGGTCCTGGCACTGTGTAAAGAAAAGAAAAGGCTGAATGTGTTCATAGGCACACTCGGTTTGAGTGGCCCATGGCCTGGGCACCTTCTTACTTCTCTGCTTTTCATTTGGTGACCAGGAGTTGTGCTACAGCTCATTTTCCTGATTTATAAATACATGGATTTTATTTTCCATCTTATACGTCAGCTAGGCCATTTTCTGTGACGTTTAGGATTGTTTGGTCAGTTTTGATTAAACAGTTCACAGTTTTAACTTTTCGATAACAAAATATATCTATTAAATACCTTTATAATTGAAATGCCTGTAAGAAAAATAATCTATGGGGAGTTTGAAAGTTTCCAACTTTTTTTAAACATTGAAATAATTATTTTTTAATTCAGTTTTTAATAACTGAAGATTTCTTAGGAATGTAACTATATGGCTTATTACAAAACATACTGTACCATGAAGTCTCAGTTAACCAAAATGGCATTTTTGGTTAAGAACCACCAGATGTACTGTATGCACAGAGGATTAGGTTAGGAGTCAGGACTCCTGACAGTCTATCAGGGCAGCACAGCTGGGTGGAAATTGTCCTTGCAGGGACTGTTCCTTTTGTTCTAATTCTCTGTACACCAAGTCACAACCTGTCCATCTCTTTGGCTCAGTGCACCAAGACCAGCCCGTTAGGAGGAAGGGCCTGGGGCAAACGATTGGCCCTGATTTTTAAGCTGTGCTCCTTTAGTGGAAAATAATTAATTTTTATGAACATAGACAGTCCCAATTTATTGTTAGCAAAAATATTAGTTTTTTAAAGGATGCACTCCAAGATTGGATTAGGGGAGGGATTGGGGTGGCAGGGATATATGCAGGAAGAAAATACAAGGAGGCTGTTGTAAAAATCCAGAGGTGATGGTGGCGTGGACCAGTGCACTGAAGATGGAGAGAAGTACACAAATTAACTGAACTCTGATTAGTTGGATTACAATTCATTGAGATGTTCATGTAGATTAATTTAAAAACCTGTTTGGGCTCAAGCACACCTTTCCTTCACGTGCTTAGGGTTGGATTTTAACCACCGTAATATAAGAGGGAAAGGACAACTATTGCATCAGTCACGGAGGCTGGGTTGTAAACACAGCAAACAACCCATCCCCTCTGTGAACCAAACAGCAGGTTTATTTTTCCATCCCTCTTCACCGACCCAGGTTGGCTCACAATAGTCACTCAGGAGCCCAGGTTGACGGAGGTCCCATCTCAGTGCACACGTCCACAGTCACGACCACAACAGGAGGAAGCCTGGAGGGTGAGAGCACTTCTGTTCACACTTCACTGGCAAAGCAATTAAATGGGTTTTTTTTTCAATCAGTTTGGATAGCACAAGATTTTCAAACTGTTTTATCAATCAGTCTGGTTAGCATGAGTCAGACCCCTAGATAACATTTAACTGTAAAATCCAGTTTCAGAATCTCAGAATTCAACAGTTCCATTGAGGAAATGCCCCCAGGAAGGCTCTGCCTGAAACAGACAACACATCTGTTTCCTTCCATTCCAATCCACGTGTACATAGGTGCACGTGTTTAGACGCGCATAGGTGTGCGGTAAAAGCCATAGAAGGTTGAGTGAAAACGTTTGTGGGCCCTGGTTATACCCTGTAGGAGAGTTTTCTGAAGAAATGCTTCAGAAAGGCAGAGTTAAACAAAAAGAAACATGAGCTTTGAAGTCAGATAGACTTACCTATTGCTAGCTCTGTGACCAGGCAAGATAAATTACTCAGCCTGAAAGTCTTAGCATCCTCACACCTAAAAAGGATGCAATTATCTACCAGGTAGTTATAGTAAGACAAAGTACCTCATACATAATAGGTAAACAACACATGGTAGTTGCCATTTATTTTTTGTTAGCTTAAAAAAATTGTTTTGTGATTATTTGCCTTGTCTTGTAAAAAGCATATGTAACTGACATTTCTGATTAAATGGATACTGGTTAATGAACATTTTCCTACAGTTTTGTTAAAAAATGTACATTAGCATTCAAGAATACCTTTTCTGATTTTTTTTTTTTTTATTTTTTATTTCTGAGATGCAGTCGGCTGCAGCCTCGGGCACCTCCCCTTCTCTGATTTTTTTACATTAGAATGTTTCCGACTGCATCATAACCAGAGTTACTGACTATATTGCACTGTTGACGATAGCATTCTACTCTCATCAGCCAAACCTTGGAATCTAGAAAAAGGTTTTGGCTTCAGGAGCTATTTATATACTACACTAAAATATTTTACTTTGAGGCCAGGCGAGGTGGCTCATGCCTGTAATCCTAGCATTTTGGGAGGCCGAGGTGGGAGGATCGCTTGAGCTCAGGAGTTAGAGATCAACCTGAGAAAAGTGAGATCCCATCTCTACTAAAAATAGTAAAATTAGCCGGCATCATGGTATGCACCTGTAGTTCCAACTACTCCAGAGGCTGAGGCAGGAGGATGGCTTTAGCCCAGGAGTTTGAGGTTGCAGTGAGCTACGATGATGCTGCCGCACTCTACCCAGGGCAACAGAGCGAGACTCTGTCTCAACAAAATATATATATATTTTACTTTGGAAACTGAATGAAGATTTTAACAGATCCTAAAATCATTCATCAATGTACAGATTTACTGCTTCAAATTGTCTAAGATGTTAAAAGATCTTGCATCCTGTTGTTCTAGCAACTAATATTTTCATTTGATTTCAATTAGTCTTTTAAAGTGTCAACCCCCATTCATTCTATGGTGCAAGCCATTCCCTGAGGCCCTGATCACCTCCTTCCCCCAAAATTTCAATCACCCATTCCAATTTCAATCAGTCCACCACCTTGCAGATGACAAGGTGTATGATAAGTCGGCTGCATATGGTTCTCCATAGCACATCATTATATCTTGCCTGCTGGAAAATGGATTCCTTGATCAGATGAAGATACAGAAGGAGCAGGTCCAAGTTAAAATAATGCTGTCTGCTCTAGGCCTCTCCTAGTGTTTGCTTCAGATCTAGGTATGCAAGTCTAAATCTAGAATGAGATCTACCCGTCCCAGGCAAGACCCATGGGTATCCGCCTGGAGCTATGCATGATGGGCCAATACCATCCACCTGCCACCCTGGGCGTGCTCGGGAAGTGGCCACAGCTGATTTTAGTTTCTGATGATTTTGCTGTTGACAAACAGAGCAAGTATTAGTCACATTTTTAGCCTGCAAGAGAGCAGAAAATACCTTTTTTCTGCCCTCAAGTACTACATTTATGACTACATTTATCTTTATTTCCATCCAAAAATTCATGTGATATTAAATAGGAAATGTAATAATTGAAACAAATTCCAAGTTCTCTGGCCACAACATTTATGAGTTCAAATTTCACGTGAGCACATGGAAATTTTGAGTGAGTGCACATCAGTGACGTCGGAGCTACACCTAATAGAATGGCCAGAGAGAGAAAAGTGACACGATGCTTTTTTTTCAGTGCCTAATGGCTCCCAGCTGGCCCAGTGCGGCCACTCTTTTCACCTGGGATTTTTGATAAGGGCTGCCAGTGTCATTTGTTGGTTTTAGGAAGTTTTCTCTGGCTGGTCAAAAGTTTAGCAGATGTGATACAAAGTCCTGTTCTCTTTGCATTCTTTTTGGTCCCCTGGGAGGAGCTAAGAAAGATACTGAAGATAAAAGGCACGTGCACTAATCTAGCGGAGTGGTACCCTGTGTCTCTGCACCAGATTAAATCTGTGCGTTTGTCAGGATGGGAGAAGGGCTCTGGGGTCAGCTGCTCTCTGAAAAGTATGAAAGAAATGCCGTTGGCGCGCCATGGGGGGCGGCCCCTCCCGCAAGGGCGAGGCTCAGAATCTGCAATAGGGCTGCAGCTTCCTCACCTTCTGCTAGCAGTCGGGGCTGTGTCCCTGTAAGCCCAGGCTCCTAAACCCGGGCAAGTCTCCGTTGTGGCATACGTATTGAAGTGTCCCAGTTGCTGTCCCCCGACCACACAGACATTATTATATAATGAAAAAAGTGAAATGTGTTTTAGACCAGTAGCACCCTGAAGGCTTCAATCATGAGGAAGGATGTGTCTGTCTTTAATTTTCACCTTTGTAATCTATCAATAGACACAGACAGGCTTACTCAATTGAGCGCGGCATTGCTTCCGCCCTGGACAACCCTCCAAAGACATTGCACCTCTCTGATCCTCAGATTCATCACCTATAAGCCGGGGTGAGTATGTAAGACCCACCTGCTCACTGCATAGGGACGCCGTGAGCATCAGATCAATGCAAGTGAGAGCGAACAGGCTCGAAAACTGCCAAACTGCCCAAGTGTCAGCCGGTAAGCTTCACAGAGCCGTCAGCTGCAGATGCCTTTTTCCCTAAATTTGCTATAAATGTAGAAAAGACCTACTTGGAGGTGTGATAACGTTTCGATGAGGCAAAGAGACAGAATTACAGAATAGGGGCCTCAAGATTCCTTCATTTGGGCTCTGCCTGTCCAGAGCCTGGACACTCTGTCTTTGGAAGCTTTCAGGGCCCAGTGCAATTGAGCACCCTGCCTGCCCCTTCTCTTTCTCCTTGCGACCGGCACACTTAGAGAAAGCGTCAGGACCATGGCCCTTACCTGGTCTCTGCCCTTCCCTCCCCTCTGCTTTGTCTGCGTGGGGACCTAAACAGCGAATCTGGGTCTCTCACAAGGGCTTCCGGCAGGTGGTCCGCAGTCGAGGGAGACAGCCAGGAGGAGGTAAGGAAGGGGAGCACAGCCGGAATCTCCAAGGCAGAACTGGGGAAGGTGCCCCATGTCTCCTTCTCTCCTCAGCCCCCAGCTGGCTGTACTGTGACCTCCCTGTCCTTGAGGGCAGTCTGGATACTGCGCCACCCATGAAGCATGCCCATGTGATGGTTGGGCAAGGGCAGGGAACAAACAGCGTAGACAACCGCCCCTTTCATCTGTCCTCAGTTTAACCCCCAACACCCCTGGAGGATCAACAGCCATGACCTCCAGGCCAGGAGGAAAGTGAGCGCATTTCAGCCCTGCAGCTCCTTAGCCAAGCAGAGAGAAATACAGGTGTTCTCTCCTCCCTCGTCTTTTGGTTTTCTCGGGGCATATAAGATAGGATTCAGACATGCGTGGCTCGCTGTAAAATGTGGAATTACTCACCTCTGGCCAAGAACTGGTGTTCATTCCTCAGTGTTAAGCCTGGATGGAGGAATAGACCCAGACTTCTAAAATATCAGCCCTTAGAAGGAATAAAACTTCGCACAGGGAACCGTGACACAGAAAATGGGTCCCTGCCCAGAAGAGCTTACAGACTAATACATATACGGGCAGAAGCAAAACAGGTTTTTCCCATACGGCATGTTGTTGAGATCTTGCTCTTAATGGTATAAATCTTTGCAAATCCTCCAGATTGAAAGATGGATTGAGGGACGCTGGTGTGTATAGCAGGAGGCATTTCAGGCTGCCTGTGGATAATGTGACAAGCCCAGAGACTCATGACCGGAGTAACCACGTGGAGGGTCCTGCCAGGAGGGCAGGTGCCACTACTGTTGAAGCCTGTCCCTCTAGACCGTCCTCTCGGATAGCCACTAAGCCCAGGCAGCCGCGCAGCCCACAGCCCACCTCCACGCATCTGTCTTTCCTTCCCAAGAAGAGCATGCCGGATGCCAGCCGGACTCTGTTGAGACTGAGCTTGACTTGTGTTCCTGGTGCCTCACACCAACCCCGCACACACAGCCCGTGCTCAATATTTACTGCATGAACAAAGAAATTAACCAGTGCACTTGCAGAAAGCAGCCCCCTAAAAGAATTTTCATTGCAGGATAAACATGAGAGGCATCCTTGGTCACTTTTATAAATGAGTGTCTTCATTGTGTCCCACTCGAAATACGTGATCAGTGAGCCATCACTGATCTCCTTCAAGCTGGGAGGAATCTTAGATGTCAGCTGGCCTGACCATTTCCTTATACACATGAGAAATGTGATCGAGTCTACCGAGTGCAGACTGTCTTAACTACTTGCTAAAAGCGGATCTTAGTGACCTGAAGACAAATAATTCCCACAGTGTAGCATAAGGACCCAAAATTCTGGCTAGACCTGATGGTCTTCATTGACAGATCTTTTTAGATCTTTATGTTGTAAATCTCTATTTCCTTGTAAATTCTACAAGGTTTCGGTGGGAAACTGATCTTAGATTTTTTTTCAGACCATTGAGATATACCTAGCAGCTGGCAATTCTTTTAGACTTAACAACATATAATAGCTGAGGAGCTAGTATATATGTGCAAGACCCTATCACAGGTACTCCAGAGGGACGCCAAGGTGAGTTTAATGAGTTTAAAAGAACTGGAAAAGCCTGGGCCCGGCTGACCGCAAGGGAAGGATGTAACCAGGCCTGGGAGGGTGGGCGGCAACTCAGCAGGTGCATGGAGGGAAGCAAAGGCCCGTCCCACGAAGGAATCAGCATTAGCTGCAGCGAGGATAGAAAGGGTTGTGTGAGGTTTTTGCACTAACTATATGCTGGGCGCTTTGGAGGTATAACCCCATTTTATACTCACAGCAATCCAGTAAATTAGACAGCACTGCTTCCGTCTTTCAGAGGAGTACATGAAACTTTGGAAAGATTAATAACGTGCCCGTGAGGATCGCGATTATATAACACACAGGGGGCACAGCCAGGGTTTAGACCGTGCAAGGCCAACTCCAACACCAGTGCTCCTTCCACTTCGGGGGCTCCCTCCCGGCGAGGGGCAGACAGCAAGGCATATTTTAGGGACGTCAGCTCAGCGTGGTAGTTTATGGGGACAGGGGCACTCGGATGATCACGGGTTGAGAGAATAAGGAAGGCGACAGAGAAAGAAGGGAGGGAAGAGGAAGACAGAGTACGGGCTTTGCACTGAGCGTTTTATGGGATGAAGGAAATTAGAGAAAGTCTCAGGATTCAGGGCTCAGAGGAAAGGGAGGCTGAGGATGAGAGGAGGTGACAGCGTAGCCGGACCGCAGAGGAGCACACAGCGACGTCAGCACGGTGCAGTCAAGGTTTCCTCAGCCAATTCCGTGAAGAGGTCTGTTCCGAGAGCAGCAGGAGCAGGGTCAGTTAGGGCTTGAGCAGGGTGGAAAGATGTGGCGCAGCTGTCACGGGAACCCGATAGGGAGCTAAAAATGGAGCCCAAGGAAGATGCCGAGGGCACCCGAGAGCCGGCAGGGCCCAGCAGGGCTCCGGTTACTTTCAGGGCACAAATCTCTTCAAGGGAATTCAGCAGCTTGGGATCAGGAGCAGAGGAAAGGGTCCAGGGAGACCCAGCTCAAGGTCAGAGGGTAAAGGGAAGCGAGGCGCATCGGAGGACTCTGCCAAATTGGCTCACCCGGGAAGGGGCGCAGATGCAGCCAGGCTGGGTCCCAGGTGCCAAAACCCAGGCAGGGGCTCCAGGGACCGCAATGGAGGCAAAGAGGCTTGGCAGGAATGACGGAGCGGGACAAGTGGAAGGACAAGGAGCTGAGGCCACAGAGGGCGTCTCAGAGAGGGACATCTGGAAAGTGGATCCTCCTGCAGGGCAATAAGACACAGGGTGTGGCTGGGTGCTGAGTGGCAGAGGTGCTGAGGCGGAGGTCACCGGGGCGAGGAGGTCAAGGAAGTGAGAAGTCGGGTGGGGGCGCAGCCCAGCAGGCTTCGCTGGGGAGGGTGGGGGCGGGGCCACTGGGGACCCTGAGCCACCAGGCCACCCAGGGACAGGCTGGGCGCAGGCGGGGCAAGCCCCCAAGGGCACAGAGGGGCTGGGCTGAGGTATAGGAGGAAGCTGGGCTTGATTTCTAGTGAAGCGGTGTCACACCTAGCACTGCCTTGCCCTGCCCCAGAAAGAAAAGGCCAGTAGCATAGCTTGGTAGAGTTCTCCCAGTGGAGGGGAAGTGCCCGGAACCCACAGGACCGGGGAGGAGCGGGGATGCGGACAGCGCAGGCAGGCCCCAGGGGCAGAAGCGAAGCTGCAAGGCCAAGGCCTTCAGACTTAAGAACTTCCAAGGACTTGCAAGGCCTTCTCTAGTCATGCCTTGCACGTACTAACACTACTAAACGTTAGCCAGTATAAGTGTCTTCTTTGACTTCATGCCTTAAACAGAACCAACCCACCCATCTATCCTGTGTCCAGAACTCAACAAATAAAGGGCCTCTGGACATCCCGGCCTCTGCTCGCAGCACAAGCCCTGGACCCACCCCAAGCCCTCAGCCCCAGGCTCACCCTTTCGGCTTCAGAACAGGCTTAACTCCACCTGGTTTGACCTGGGTCCTCTCTTGGACACGGTTTTAGACTCACCAACGGCCTCCACCACAAACCCCTGCTGGTTTTTGTGTGCTTCAAGAGAGCGTCTCATAATGGCTAACGTTTAGTAGTGCTTAGTATTGTTACGTGCAAGGCATGGCTAGAAAAGGCCTTGCAAGTCTTTCAGTTTCATTCTGTTTCCTTCTATAACTTTTCCACCCAAAACCGCCCCACTGCTGCATGAAAACCCCAGAACCTAAGCACTCGCTCCCCACGACACCACCCCTCTGCCGAACGAATGGCTCTCTTGGAAACTTCCCACTCTTGTGGCCTTGCTCTTTCCTTCACGGTCACGCAGAAAAACCTCGTTCCCCTCCCATCTGATAGGAACGTGAAGACAGCCGTCATAGCTCAACCCAGTCTCCTCCTTTCCAGGAGAATCGTTTACGCCTCTTCTCATGGGACACGTGCTCGGGTCCCTTCACCATCCTGCTGTTCCGCTTGTTGAGGTCTCTCTTAAGATGTGCTCCCTGGCATCACATGTGGCAAATGCTTGGAGTGCTGACCCTGTGCCATCCACTTACTTCATTTAATTCTCACACTAATGCCACGTGCCACTGGTGCCCTTATGATTCCCATTTTATAGATGAGGAAACTGAGGCAATGAGTGGGAAATAACTGGCCCAAGGCTGGTACCAGCAAGAGAGTTGAGAGTCCGGCCTAGGCAATCTGGATGTGTTTACAATCCCACGCCAGCTCTTAAGCTTGGACGTCACTGGAGTCACCCCTGGGAGTTCTAATAACTACCGAGCCTGGGATCCACCTCTAGAGATTCTGATTTTATTGTGCCATTGTCATCTGGGCATCCAACCTCTTAAAGGGTGCCCAGGTGCTACGAATGGGCAGCCAAGGATGAGAACAAGCTGCTCTCTGCTGTCAAGTTACCACATCCCTAGGGCGGCCTGGCTGGTGCGGGGTAGAGCTGGATTAGAGGGGAGTGATGGAAATTTCCAAGTTTCCCTGGTGGAGGATAACACGGGGACAAGCTCAGACACGGGTGACAAGAGCCAGCCTTGCAGGAAGGCTAAGTAAACAGTCACCCAGGTGGTGCAAGTTTAGAGACACTGAGAGGCCCCTATGCTCAAAATAGAAAAAGAAGACACAAAAAACTTCTCTGAATTCACAGGACACTTGACTCCAAGGGCTTCCTCTGGAAAGCACTTCCTGGATCACAAAGCCCACCTTGGGCACAGAGCCACGGTTTCCTCCAGTCAGCAGCTGCCTCTGTGCAGGCACCAGCAGCACAACTTCTGACCTCCTTTCAAAGGCTAGAGGTGGATGGAGCAGGGGGCCAGCGCTTCCCACCCGCACCTCCTCTTTCCTGATTTTGTGAATTGGAACAAGAAAGCACAGGGCTGCTGGCTCCACAGGCCGAGGACAGGGCCTCTCGGTTCCCAACAGAACGCTGTCTCCAGCCCGACCTTCGAAGGGCTCACGGGACTGCCAGTCCTCCGGGTATCTGAACTTGGGCTGTCCTATTGCACCACTGTTTGCTTTCCTGTCTCCCTGCTGATATTTTCTGCCTAAACTCAGGTTATTGCTTTTAAAGCATGAGAGTGTTTCATCAGTTAAAGAGAAGCCTCCAGATGTTCTCTGGTTGCTGCTGGAAACTTCTGTATCTTTCAGTTCCTTGAACTTGCTCGCAGCAGGCTGGGCTACAGTGCCAGGGCATGGGATGAGGCCCTGACCTTGAGCTGCTCCCTGGGGCACCGTATCCCTTTTCCTCCCTTTCGCCTTCCCTTCCCTGCCCAGAGCCAGCCCCGCAAACCCAGACAGCCATGGCAACCTGAGTGTGAATAAAAGAGAAACTACTCTCACCCCAAGCCCTATTAATACTTAATGCAAACATCTGAATGCAAATTGACTTCACTTTTGTTTTATTCCCTTCCCTCGGTGCCCCTCTGATGTAGAAGCCTTTCAGCCAAGACAGCAGTGGTCCTTCCATCTGCTGGAAACAGGGAGTTGGGGCGGAGGTTCCTATCACCGAGGAGAGAAGCGCAAACAGGTCTGCACATGGCCAGAGCAAATCCTACAGTTCTAAACGCAATATTTCTAGAACATTTCCAAATGAGAGTGTATCTCAGGGGCATTCGTTCTCTGCAGAGGTCAGAGTGAGTTGCACAACCTGTGGGAGGCATTTTGCAAATAGGGATAGAACACCAGTAGCCTGGAAGCCCTGGAAAATAATCTCCCCTAAGCCTGTAAATCATCTCTCTTTGGTGGTTCAGCACCAGCTTTGTACCCAACCTTCCACCGTCCGTGCATGGGGCTATTTCCTGGTCTGTGTTGCAAGACTGAGGTGCAATGGATTAAAAAGGAAGTTGAGGGGTATTAAATTTTAAAGGGAAAACAAGAAAGGCAAATGTTGATATAAAAATATTTAATTGCTTGGGATGGCAAAGGATTAGGTAGGTGCTTGGGGAATAGGAAGATTGATAATACTGTCTGTAGGGTATAGGGTAAGAAAAGAGAAAGAAGAAGAAAATTGAACAGACCTGTTTAATAAATTAAACTCATTTATTAATGAGTTACTTACATCTGTGATAAGAACGTGAGGCTAGTATAGAATCTATTCACGGTAAGGGTATTGTAAATAGAGGTGCCAGCCAGCAGCTACGTTTTTGTAGGGAGGAGAATGATGACTAAGAAACGATTTCGGGAAACGTCTACTTACTGCTGGACGCATGTCATTTTTTGCCTCTCTGAACCTGAGCATGCATGCACGCACATACACAAACATTCGGGAGCTGTGACAGGTATGTGTACATATAAACAACAGAAGAACTAGGGCCAGAGAACAAGTCCGTTAACATAGTGGTTCTTAAACCCTCGTAAAACATCTGTGGGGACACAGATGCGATAATTATTCTCTGGGAATTGCTCTCGAGAATTACGGGAAACATGTATAGCTCACAGCACAGAGATAAAAAGACCCAAACAGGCTAAGTGGTACACCCAAGGTCACACACCACGTCAGGGACGCAGCCTTGCAGAGAGTCCCTGAGGACTCCTCACGCCCACCTGGGCCCCTCTGCTCAGTATTTGGATGTGTCCACCCATCATGACGGCGGGCGTTCCTGAGGAGATGGTGATGACCCGCTGAGGTGACCTTGGAATCACCATGGAGGGCATAACTCTCCAGCTGTCCGTCAGAACAGTTCGACAGCGACATCAGGCTAGGAGAAGGAAACAGGGTACAGAGGGATAAAGCAGGGAGAAGACAAAAATGGAGCAGAGTGGCATCATTCTCAGATTCTCAGATCATTGCGTGTTCTTTTTTGTTGTTGTTTTTACAGACTAGGGGGTTCTCATTCGTCACCCAGGCTGAGTGCAGTGGTGCTATCGTAGCTCACTGCAGCCTGGAACTCGAACTCCTGGGCTCAAACAATCCTCCCACTTCAGCCTTCCAAGTAGCTAGGACTACAGGTGTGCACCACCACACCTGGCTAATTTTTTTCTTGTTTTTTTGCAGAAATGGGATCTCACTATATTACTCGGGCTGGTCTCAAACTCCTGGCCTCAAACAATCCTCCCATCTTGGCCTCCCAAATTGCTGGGATTACAGGGGTGAACCACTGTGTCTGGCCTTCATTCTTGATACTTGTTTAATGGGAAGTGAGAGAGAAAATAAAACCCAGAATATCTTGACTCTAACCATAGTAGAAATATTTTCTTTGCTGACATGTGTAAAATAAGTGTATTTCAGTGGAAACAAAATAAAGCCTGAAACAGGAAGATGTATAATGGCATCAGTGAGAACGGCTGATATTTCCTTCTGCAAGAGGCTCACTCTACCACAAGACCTGGCTAAAGTGCTGACTCAAGCTTTAAGAAGCGTGGAAATAACAAATAAGGCCTTCTACAAGGGCTCATTTCCCTATGGTTCTAGTGAGTCACACTAGGTCACTAGATATTTGGATTTCTATGCTTTCAAAACCTGTATCTCCTCCATAGGATAGCTTAAAGAAATTCATAAAGTTGGAAGGATTCTGGGGAATTTTAAGTTTGTCACGTGAAAATAGTGCAAGAAATACAAGATGATTATAAAAATAACTGTGGCCAGGAGGGAAAAGGGTGGGAATCATTATGCAGTTTGAAAAAGCTCGTTTGACACGGTAATATTGATGTCAGGAACATTGAAGGTATTGTTTTGGGAACACAGACCCTAAAGAGTAAAATTCAACCAATTCTTTTTGACTGGCGGGCCCAGAAAACCCTGGGATTCCCAACTGGAGGACAAGCCGCACCAGAGTGTAAGAAAGCTGCCCGGGCTGCAGGCAGGACCTGCGGAGTCTGCGTCCCCGGGGGGCTTGTCAGGAAGGGGGAGCCGCAGGTCCCCCCGGAACCCAGAGAATCAGGATCCCAGGGGAGTCATAGGCACACGAAAGCTTGAGAAACTTTGAAGACCCTTTGCCGTGTATCAGCAAATAAACTCGCCCTGAATCTGCGAGGCGCATTGGAAAAGGAGCTTCATATCCAACAAGAATATTGGGGGGTTGGGAGAATAGTCGCCAAAAGCTGAGTGGCTTTTCCCAATATAACTCCCTTAAATAAAGTGTCTTCCCCCATTGCTATATTGTGCACAGTTCTAACTATTTTAACCACTTTGCACTACTCTTTGTGATACGGTCTATCAGAAGGTTGCTATTTTCTCCTAAATTATGGAATTCAACATTTGGCCAGTTTTTCTTTACTATTATGAACATATATGCCTTGAATCTCTTCCTATAGAGGACACAGGTACACATGTTGACAAATTTATAATCAGTAGGATTTGCTTTTGTCACTCGTTGTCCTGTGCCCCAACTTTGCCTGCTCTGGCAGAGTCCACCGAGAATCTTTTCACGGTTGTAGCGCGAATGGCAGGTCCTGGCCGCTGTGCTGGATTCCTTCTCCACCGGGGGCAGGGGCTCTTCCAATTCTCCGCTATCTTCAACAGAGACGTTGTGAATATTAGTGTGCAGGTTACTGATTTCCCCCTTTCAGGTTATTTCCTGGGGGTATGTTCCTCCAGAGAGACAAGGGACAGGGATCTTGCGTGAGCACGGGGGGACACACACTTGCACAGTTGCTGGGTGGAGTTGTACAGATGTGCAGGACACACCGTCTGCCCCTGCAGGGACACTCTGTGTCCTGCTCTGACCACAGGCCTTTACCTTTTAGGAACTGTATCTTTTTTTTTTTTTTTTGAGACAGAATCTTGCTGTGTTGCCTGGGCTAGAGTGCCGTGGCATCATCATAGCTCACAGCAACCTCCAAGCCCTGGGCTCAAGCAATCCTCCTGCTTCAGCCTCCCAAGTAGCTGGGACTACAGACATAGGCCACCACACCCAGCTAATTTTTTTCTATTTTTAGTAGTGACGGGGTCTTGTTCTTGCTCAGGCTGGTCTCGAACTCCTGACCTCAGGTGATCCTCCCGCCTCGGCCTGTAGGAGTTCTAGGATTACAGGCATGAGCCACCATGCTCGGTCTCTAAGCACTGTATCAAAGGGTCCCTTTGGCCCCTGGTTTCCCATAGGGTTGACCAGGAGGAGGCTCCAGCTGGAGAAGGGACAACGGGCAGCGGGAGAGAGAGCAAGCAGGACTCGTGCCCTGCCAAGCCGCAGGTTGGCTCGGC
>CAUYSK010100881.1:0-68877 GCA_963575035.1 Avahi laniger
AGCTGGGACTACAGGCATGCGCCACCATGCCTGGCTAATTTTTTCTATATATATTTTTAGCTGTCCAATTAATTTCTTTCTATTTTTGGTAGAGACAGGGTCTCGCTCTTGCTCAGGCTGGTCTCGAACTCCTGAGCTCAGAACGATCCGCCCGCCTCAGCCTCCCAGAGTGCTAGGATTACAGGCGTGAGCCACCGTGCCCGGCCCAGAAAACTTTTAAAAAATGTTCACTGTTCATAGTGAATGATTTTATAAAACGTATTACACGATTCCCAGCCTGTTTAGATGGAAGATACGATACATAATTTAACTTTTAAAAAAACATGACTTCAGGTTCTTGTTGTGAATAATGATTGCTTTATTTTTAGCAATTTAGTACGGTTTTCAGGAATAATAGAGGTGTTAAAGGCTGACCATTTTCCCTTCCCATGAAAGATCAGAGACTGCTGTGATTTTTCCTTGAGTTCTTTGGCTTCTGTGTTTTTCATCTGACTTTCTCATTTCAGGCCTTTACCTGTCTCTCCTTATTGACGTTGATAGGTCCATCTCACCCCCAGTGCAAGCCATCTGTCCTCAGTTTTTAACTTTAGCAAGAGGTTGGAAACCAGATCAAGAAGCTTGGTAGAATTACAAATAAATTAAGGATAAAAAAAAGAGTGATTAAGCCTGAAGGACTTCCCCATGAGTAACCATGATCTTTAATGTGTGATATGGAACATCCATCGTGCCTCAGAAATTTGCGTGTTTCCTTTAGGGTTGGCAGGGACCTTGGAATTGTAGAATCCAACTTACTACCTGAAGTAGAAATTTCCTTTGAAGTCTCTGCCAAATATACATCCAACTCTCACTACTGGAGAACTCCCCCTTCCTTTAAAAGATGGCCTCTTTTTTCCTTATTCTAAGCCCTGTTCTGTGTAGTTGATGTTGCTAGAAAATTGAGCCCCAATTTAATGTCATTTGTAAAGTAAATTTTTAAGAGGCTACTTTGCCCCTGTGGCTTGTAAGGCCCCATAGAATATATCGTATGTAATATATATAGGAAATGTATAGTATTAATAGCATAATAGCTAATAACAACAGCAAAATTGATTGAACACCACCGTGTGCCAGGCTCTAAGTGCTCGTGTGGCTGAACTCGTTTACTCTTCTTCGTGACCGAATGACAGAGCTCTTGTCATCATCTCCGTCGTCCAGGTGCAGGAACTGGGTTTGTGGAGATAAAAGTCAAGTGGCTGATGTGAAATGGTGATGCTGAGATGTGCGCCCAGACAGTCTGGTTCTGGGGACCAGGCTGCGCACCACTTTGCTGCTTTTCTGTGACATTTAGAGCATTAAGAACATACGATTTAGGGATGAGAGAATGGGGTTTCTGAGTCCCACCTGTTATTAGCTTTTGTTATCACTGCTACCCAGAATAGCAAGGAATTAGGTAAAAATAAAACATTTATGTGGACTCCAAAAGTCTTTGTTTTGGGGATGCTTAACATTATGTGTGGAGTTTGGGGAACAGTCCAAAGCCATCCCTTCTTCCACTGGTAGTGATGTTTTTATACACAGTAGAAGCATAAAATACGTAATTTTGCGTCTAATTCAGCTCAAAGTAGATCAGATATAAAGGAGTTTTTGTTCCATTGAGAAGTTGAAATACTTTTTTTCAACTCTTTGGGAGTTTTCTATAAGAACAATTAGCAGATAATGCTGTAGCAGTTTGGGTTACATGAAGTGCATATGTTTCTCTGTTCTTAGAATTTCTCTAAAATTTGTGGACTAAAACTTTGGCACGTCAGATACTTAAACTTTGGAGCCCTCTTCGTGACTCACTGGTGGTCAGATCATCTCAGTAACGAGTGTAAACAAGACTGGCTTGCGTTCCTGCCCAGACCTCCTCCGGAGAGTAAACCGTTCCTTAGAGTCTGTGTTCACTCTGACATCATGTTTTCCTTATATTTCAACTAGTGAAACGTGTTCCTGGAGCGTCTGAGTATCCCGTCAAAGACTTGAGTACCCCTCCAAATTCTTTAGGAGGTGGAGGAAACGTGGGGCCTGCAGCTAGCCCTGCCAGAAGCAGCGATATGTTGTACCTGATCGTGGGCTGTGTGCTGGGGGTCATGGTCCTCATTCTTATGGCTTTCATCGCCATGTGCTTGTGGAAGAATCGCCAACAGAATACCATACAGAGTAAGTCATTCATGAGTTTTTCCTTTTCTCTTTCTAAAAATGGATAGCAAAATATTGTCAGAATAAATATTAATTCCTAACGCTTTTGTGCATTAGTGTCATGGTGTGAAACACGTTAGACACTCTTCATTCAGAGGAGATGACTGTAAAACTATCCTAGCTGTCAGCCAAAGTAAGTGGAGCATCAAATTAAATTGCCCAGTAGACATAAACACCAAACCCAAAACTGAGAAAGTCTCTGAGTAAATAGCTGACTTAGTGCTGGGAAACTCTGGCTTTGTGGGACCACCAAAGAGGATGCGTACTTGAAGCCTGAGCTCTGGAACTGCAGTAGGAACACCTTCGTGCTAGTGCACATCTTGTCAACGGGAATAGAAAAGCTATGATGGAAAGGCAGGTGGTAAAGACTTCTAAGTTACTGTCTGTACCTGATGGACCAAGACTGCTCCAGAGTGGCATCCTCTCTCCCAGGTGTCTGGTCGTGGGTGTGTTTGAACAGTCGAAGGCACTGCTTGGAAACAAATGATCTAGAACCCCTTTTCCCTTTTCTCTTGCTTCAATCCTCTTCACCTCACCTTCCTACCTTTCCCATTCTCCCAGCTATTATAAAATAGGATAATCAAATCCAATAGGGATTTTAGTCTTTGGTGGGAGGAAGTTTTTTAGTTTTCCCTTTAGCCCTAGAATAGAAACAAAGGAGGACACTGGCAGTGGCTGTCAATCAGTCCCCACCTGCAGTTCCTTTTTAGTTAATAGTTTGGGGGGGAAATGATCTATTTTTATCGAATGGTGCCTGCTAAGAGACAGGCATGGAGCGAGGTGATGGTGTCAGGCTGGAATGGTTGGGCCTTTTCCCGATGGTTGTAATGCCGTTGCCTTTCATTGTGACTGTGTGCTGAGTTATTAAAAGAAAAGTATTAATCTCATGGAGCAAGATTAACCTGATTAAAGTCATCTCCCTTTATGACCTGATAATATGCTTAAAAATGGAAAATTATCATGGCAGTGTTCATTCAGAAGATGTTCATTGCCTGTCCTCTGTGCGCCAGGCACTGTGCTGGACAGTGGAGATGTGATGACAAGGAAAATAGGCGTGACCTCTGCCCTCTTAAAGGTTAAGTCTGGTGAAGACAAGCAGGTGTCCTGACTGCACACACCTGTGCAAGAAAGCACAGGAATAGGAGCAGCTGTGGAGCGGAGGGACACCTACTCCATTCTTGGCGAGCTCTGATACATTTGAAGAATTTATCAAAACTCTGACAAAAAATCCTGTACAGTTTAGATACAGACTTTCTAAGGGATATTTTACTCTAAATATATCTGGTAGGTGGGCCTCTGGAAATCAGAATTTCGAGGCAGTTGTTTAAATACTTTTAATATGGGGAAATAGAATAGCCTTTTGCCTTTGGTACCCCGCAACCTCCAAATTGGCTATTCTAAAAAGCTATATATATGAACAGTCAGTGAATGTATAAACAACTCCATCCTTTTACTTAAAACTGTTGTTTATTGCTATTCGAAATCCTATCTAAAGCTAGTCTTTCGTTGTTGTTTTATACAGTTTTTTTCAGCACTTTTAAGTATATGGGAGTTTAAGCATTTTTTCTTAGTGTTGCTGGTCTTATTCAATTTGTTCATTCTCTTTTGAGTAATTTCTCCCAGGTTCATTTCTCTTCCCAGTAACAAAGTCATAATTAACTCATAGTTCATAGCTACCTCCACACTGTAAAGAAAAAACAGCAGGAACTCTATTAAAGTATATCTCACAAGTAGGCTTTGAGTGAACATTTTCTAAATGTTTTATTTTAGTCTATTTATAGTTTCTTAGAGTTTCCATTAATAAAAATTCCTAAGCAAGAAGATTGTCCTTTTCAGTATCTTACTTGTGTGTGTGTGTGTATCTTTGTTTGTTTGTTTGTTTGTTCTCTTTTAACAGAATATGACCCACCGGGATATCTCTACCAAGGGTCAGATGTTAATGGGCAGGTGGTGGAATACACCACTCTCTCAGGAGCAAACCGGATAAATGGAAATGTTCATGGAGGCTTCCTGAGCAATGGTGGCCTCAGCGGTGGCTGCTCACACCTGCACCGGAAGGTCGCAAGTGGAGTCAATGGAGTCGTGAACGCAAGCTTAAATGGAGGGCTCTACTCCGGGCATGACAGCTCTCTAACCAGGACGCGTGTGGACTTTGAACATCCTCATCACCTAGTGAACGTAAGAGATCTAATTATAAACGAAAGCTTCTCTGTGCCTCAGGCTGCCAGTATAGAAGAACAAGGCCAGCATACTGGGGTTTTCATGACAGAAACCTTACTGAGCACCTGAATGCAATAGAACATACCACTCACCAGCAGCCCCTTGATGTAGAGTGGTCTTTGTAAATTTCCTATCATCAAGCCATAGTTATATTCACCAATTTAGTTTTTGCTGTAAAATTACTAACACTGAAAGTGGAATACCAATAAAGAACAGACTGGAAGTTGTTCTTGAGATGAAACGGAAATGCCGTTAGGCATAGACCAGACCAAATACTTTAAATTTGATTTATTTGGAGCAGAGTCTGAAAACTCAAATGCCAAGCAGAGTCAGGCAGATCAGGAACTAGAGCGCATCGAGTTTGGATGAGATGCAGCAGCAGCCCAGAGAACACGGCACTGTCTTCACTGAGCAGCCGCAGATCGGCACCTGCCGTTGTCACCTTGGCAGCGCCAAGGGCCCAGTGTTGCCAGATTTTCTGATTCTTCAAAACGTCTGTAAATCTAGGCGAAGTCTCCAGACTTTTACTACTGGCATCTAGTTCAAATTTTCGAAAGCGTTGTATAGGCCGTGCAAAGCGTCTCTGCAGGCGGCCATATCGAGACTCCTGACCTGCCGTGGGTTTCTTTTGTTTGTTTTGCTCAATGTATTTTGTTCTTGTGGCCTGTAAGCTTTTTGCAATATTAGTATTCTTTAGCCACAAGAAGTGATAAACCCTGAAAATGACTTTATTTCAGAGTTAACTTGCTCATATAGTTTAATTTTTGAAATGGGAACAGAGTGACTAAGCACATTTTAGACTTATGTGGGTAAAGGGGAGTTTGATTCACTGCATTGTTTGGGTGTACATTCGCATTATTTTTGATCAGATAGATAATTTGGTTGGTTGATCAAAGTAAACATTAATTTAGTCTTTGTCATCGTTCTGATTACAGATAAATTTGCTGTAACCCACAATGTGCTAAAATTTGAAGAAGTTTAAGAGTTTTTTTCATCTTCAACTTTAATAGAGATTTATTAAAATAATTACAACTAGAGAATAAAACTTTAATATATATTTGTATCTTAAAGCTAGAAATCTGATGGTTTTATGTGGCCTTGCTTTCATATGCTGTAGAAAAAACATTTAATTTGCTTTAGCGCATCTCATTACCAAAAGAGAATAATGATTTCACTATTTTGTGTGGAAAGACATGGCTTATATTCAACCTTTTTAAACTTTTTTTGGTCACCATTCCTAGTCCAAACTACTAACATTGTCCAAGTAAACTGAAGGAGTGAGCACTAAAGTTTGAATAGCACATGCTGTTTCCATAAAAAGAAAAAATAAAGCTAACGTTTACTTTAGTATTTGAACACGGAACTTTTTTTTTTAACAAATAATTGCCATTTAAATTATAGTTGCCCCGTTAGGTGTACAGTTTAGAAATTATCATCTGTGATCCCAACCCATTTGGTTTTCTTACTCTTCTTTTCTGGGTGGAGGAAATGGAGAAATTTAAAAAATGTTAGTGATCATAAAAATCATTGAATTAACTTTAACATGTTTAATGATTTAAATAAGCATGTTACCCTACAGGTTGTTAACTTCGTTTTCTGAACCTTTGGGGTTTGCCCTCGTGGCCTGCATGTATTTTTTCTCTCAATGTTTTCTTAATGATTCCTGTTTCTAGTTGGATCAGGAATGCTGAGGGGAATTTTCGGTACTTTTGGTTTGCTCAGAGTCTGGCTGTTGTCCTGAGATGGATGGAAATGGAAGGTATCCCAGGAAAACAATTGCCTGAACTTCCCTGACCACGAAGACCTGCTTCGGGTCTGGGCGCGGCATGACAGCCGCTCCCACCCTTATCAAATTCAGTTCTGCTGTTTTTCTTCTAGAAGCAGAATTCTGACTCTGTTAGGCCAGTTTAATTTTTAACTTCATTTTTTCAGAACTCTTGCCATTGTGCATGTCAAGTGAGCATTTCACAATGAGGTATGTGTTAATCTGGGCATTTTTCTTAATTGCTGGGTAGTTTCCGCCAAAAGCAACATCAAAATATTAGTACACCCCTCCAAGTCATTGCTGGCTGAGATCTACCCCATCTGGAAAAACATAACATGTTTTAAAACTTGGTGTAGTCCAGTGACCAGTCCCGATCGAAATAATTACAGGAAAATGAAGATGAGTTTATCGTATGATATCATTCAGACGGATTTTACACCGTTTCTCCAGCTGGCATCACACGACATTCTCCGGTGACTGCCAGAAAAGCACAGATGAACAGCAGGTTGCAATGTGTAGTAACTCATTTTGGGCCCACTAGATTGGAAGGGAAGTGACTAAACTTTTCCCTTCATTTATTAGCCTCTGTTCAGCACAGAACAGAGAAAACATGGGAAAACATGGCAGCTAAGTGTTTGGAATACAGTGTAATATCGTGCAGAGCCCTAATGAGACCCCTGTGTCAATACGGGCCAACTGCGGTCGGCGTGGCCTCGCTGAGGGGCTGGCTGAACGTGCCACGCACCCGTTTGCCACTGCCACGGCGCGTGTTTGGGATGCTTTGGCCGCCGGTCCGTGGCGCCCTCAGCACCCTCCCGTGTTTTCTCTTCCCTGCCCCTCCTTGCCGTGCAGGGTGGCGGAACGTGCACCGCAGCGCCTCGGATCGACCCTCTGGAGTGTGCCAGCTGTCGAAACTGCCGAAACAACAATAGGTATGTTGATACGTGTTGGCGCAAGCCGTTGCAGATGAAGCGTGTGCGTCCTTTTATTTTTTTCCTTCAGCAAAGGAAGTTCTTGAAATTTTACCTGAGATATAAAACTTGGAATCTGCAGTCTTAAGTTTAAGATGTTACTGTTTTTTGCCCTTGCTTTTAATGTGTGTCTTTTTGTGCCTCAGTTTCTTTAGCTGTGTAGTGACCATAGTAAAGCCTTTGTTTCTCACTGACGTCAGTGAGAAAGTTGTTAAAATGTTTGATGTTTCTGAAAATTTTAAATTAGAATCATTCTCTATAGATAGGCTTTTATCTCTTCTCACTTGTTATTTTCTACCCTATGTTACGAGATGTTATGAGGACGAAAGAGACCACGTCGGAGGGTTAGGGGAAAAAAACCCCCTATGTATATAGTAATATTTTTTCATAGTATTAATTATTACTGAAATTTTTCTACCAAATCATACATTGATTTTTTTTAACTCTTAAAATCTAAGGTAATTAAGTAGCCAAATCTTGCTTTTAATTTTGTTTTTTAATTTTAAAAGTGGTATGTACTCACAATATTTCAAACAAGATAGAAATATGTAGAATAATATGTACATTTAAATTTTGACAGATAAAATATTCAAAAAGCTTTCATGCTACCACTATATATTAATTCCAAAGGATTATCAAGCTTTTTGTTATGTTAAAGTTGTATCAGACATTGTCTGTCTTTTACGGAATGATTGTATGGATTACGTGGTCTCAAGTCCTTCTCAGTTCTAAAACTCTTCAATGAGGCTCACGCTTCTAATCCCTAGCACTTTGGGAGGCCAAGGCAGGAGGACTGCTTGAGGCCAGGAATTTGAGACCAACCCGAGCAATATAGCAAGACCCCTGTCTCTACAAAAAATAGAAAAATCAACTGGGCTGGTGGCATATACTTGTAGTCCCAGCTACTCGGGAGGCTGAGGCAGGAGGATTGCTTGAGCCCAGTTTGCAGAGAGCTATGATGATGCCACTGCACTTCATTCCATGCAGCAGAGTGAGACCTTGTCTCAAAAAAAAAAAAAAAAAAAACTCTACAACTAAAAAAATTATAGTTAGTATTATAGAATAACCGGAATGTGGATTGGAGTTTGGATTTCATTATTGAAATGGGATTTGATCTATATTTTTAAAATGACTTGAAAGGTTAAGAGTTGTCTGGGAGTTATTGAAATCAGAACGTGGAGAAAGATCTGGTCAACTATAGAATTAAATAAGGTACATTGTTTCAGCCTGTGTTTTGAGAGTTGCAGAACAAAAGATAGGGCTTCTTGGAGATTTTCAGTTATCATTTACTTAACCCATTTTAGGATTTCTTCTGTATTAGCCAGAGCCATCTGCCTATTTTATGTACTGAGATTTACTGGTTACATATTTAAATTTTCTGACTCTAGTTTTGAAAATGTTCATAGCATTGAAGCCACATTTTTGTTCTGAGCTTGTTATAGACTTTACCACAGTTTGTTAGGAAACATACTAAAGAACTGGTAAATATGGTTTATGTTCCTGTTAAGTAATCAAATGGATTTAATTATGAATAGTTTTGCCTAAATATACAATGTGTTTTCCTTTATGGCCCTTGTGGCCATCAGCAAATCTTGACTCGCCCTAGATATTAGAATGGTATAACATAATAAGAAAGCTTCTGGTCAAAGAATAAGTAGACCTGGGCTTTGCTGCTGCTTAAACCTGTGATCTTGGGAAAGTTACATAATGTTTCCTTAACTGAAAAATGGAAGATTGTCCTAAGTAATGTAAGATTGCTCCCAACATAATATGATTGTAGACTTTGGTAATTTTCTACCAATCATGTCTTTATTTTGAGTACAAAAAATACATTCCATTTCTTTAAAAAGATTTAAATGACCTCTGCCATTCAAATGACCTTGCATTCCTGGCCATTTGTATGTCTGAGTAAGTGTGTATGAGTCTGTAGTATTTAAAGGTTTTTTATTATACATAGCTTTTTCCTTTAAGACAATGGATAATTGTATTTCTATGAATTTTCAAGTTCATGACTTCCCTCATTTCATGTTTGCAGGTTTTTCTGTTATCTGGGAATTTAGGTGAACTTTCTTCAGCTTGGGAAAACCAGCTTCTTTTTCTCCTTGGTTTAAATTTTCTTCCTGAAAATCTACCTGTTTAGGGCCAGTCTTTACTTGCCTGAATTGCTTCCAAGGTTGTTCAGATGTCTCACCTGGCACCCACGAGCAGTTGTGTGATTTTGACACTTAATAATTAATTGGGCAGATAAATATCAATAAGTACCTACCTTCAACTCTAGAAATTGGAATCATTAAATTTCAAGCTTCTAACTCTTTTAACTTTGAAATTGAGAGCTGGTATCTCCTCTCAAGGTCCTACAAGGTGGCAAAATTTTTAATAACTTTTGAATGCTGAGAGGTAGATGATGTATGATTTACTCTGAAGATATGCAAAATTGTAGTCAATTTATACTTTTAGAGTATCAACATTACTACTAGGAATAAGTTTGCATGTCCCAATGCCTGATTTCGGTGAAGTTACACGAGGACTATCAAGTAGGCATTGTGGAGTTTTTGACTATTTGGTCAAAAAAACATTTACTGAGCACTAGCTAGGCACTGGAATAAGGTTCTGAAGTGTTTCCATGTAGAAGGAATTACAGGAACAGTTATGGAAGTAGGAAGGATAATGTTTAAGAATAAATAGTCCAATTCAGTGGTTCTCAAACTTTAGCATGCTTAGAATCTCTTGGAGCATTTGTAAAAACACAAATTGCTAGGCTGTGCTCCCAGAGCTTCTGATTCCGCACATCTGGTTTGGGGCCTGAGAACCTGCATTTCTAATGAATTCCCAAATGATGCTGACGCTGCTGGTCCCGGGACCATGCTGTAAGAACCACTGGAATAGTCTGACTGGCTGGTGAAGTGCAGATGGAGAACATAGGCTATAAAACTGGAAAACTGGCCTGAGTTTATATCATGGATAACCCTGAATGTCAGGATCTAGTACTTTGTTTAATAAACATTTATTATTGAGCTCCTATCACATGCTAGGTACTGGCCCAAGCCCCGTCTTCAGAGAGCTTACAATCTAATAATAGCGATTCTCAGGCAGAACTAGGAATGTAGTGAATAGAGTTTGAAGATGCACATTGAATCTTATAACTTTATATTTAAAGAATAGAAAAAAATCTCTTCTGTAATATAAAATACTGAAGGATATGAGTTTTTACATTACTCAAAAGGGGATATGGACTAAATGTTGAGAAATACCGAACTAGTAGCGTCGTAATTTTTGTGATGCTTTTTTTTTTTTTTTTTGAGACAGAGTTTCGCTCCGTTGCCCTGAGTAGAGTGCTGTGGTGTCAGCCTAGCTCACAGCAACCTCCAGCTCCTGGGCTCAAGCGATCCTCCCGCCTCAGCCTCCCGAGTAGCTGGGAATAGTAGCACACCATGACACCCCTCTAATTTTTCTATTTTTAGTAGAGACAACGTCTTGCTCTTGCTCAGACTGGTCTCAAACTCCTGAGCTCAAGCAATCCTCCCACCTCGGCCTCCCAGAGTGCTGGGATTACAGGCGTGAGCCACTGTGCTGGCCTCTTGTGAAATTTTTTAGAAGGAGAGCGATCTGTTCAGCCGTGTGTTTTGGCGTGATGAATGGCAGTGGCACACAGGGGGCATTGGAATGAGAAGACCAGTTAGCCATTGCTGTGATGAAGGCCTGAGCCTTCACGCAGGAAATGGGGATGGAGAGGAAGAGATGTTTGGCCATCGTCTGAGAGGGGTCTAGATAAAAGGAAGATTACAAACGCATAGCAAGTGTCAAATATGGATGACCAGGGTGGTAGTCATAGAAATAAGAAACTTAATAAAATGATACATCGAGAAAAGAAAATGACTTTGATTTCGGGCATTTAGAGTTCCAGTACCAGTTGATATGTGAGTCAAGGAGACAGATGAAAATGCTGGTCTTGGGTTCAGGGGTAGACTGATCCCAATCATGACACAGATTTAGGACCATTTCTCTCTAAGTGATGGCCCTTGAAAATGGGTGAGATCACCACAGAAGAGAATAGTCTTAGCTGATTATTTTTATTAATATATGTTTAATTATTTGAGGTATTTATTTGCTTTTATTTCTTATATATTTAAAGTGATTAGACATTCTTTTTATAAGATGTCATCTCTGTTATTTTTTGCTTCCTTCCTTGCTGTGTCTTTCAAGAATCATGCGGATGGGAAAGGAGAGTGATAAAATAAGGAAAGTAAAAAAGGAAAATAAGGATTCGTTCATTTTTTCAGTCAATAGACACATGAGGATCTATAGTGGGTAAGTGCCCAGCCAGGTGCTGAGGACGTCATAGGGAGCACAGCAGGCGTCGCCCTGCCCACTTGAAGCTTAGAGTCTAATAGGGAGACGTACTATTTTTTAAAATGACATAAATCATAAAAATGAATATGTAATTAAAATTGGATGCTTTAACGGGAAAGTAAAGGATGTGTTAGGAAAGACCTCCCTAAGTAAGTGACGTTTTGCTAAGTTCTGAAGAATTTATAAAGTTAAGTAAAAGGGAAGGGGATAGGCATAAAGCTTTGCAGGTTTATTCAAAATCTACACGATGGAGTGCCTGAATCCTCCGTGGACTTAAAGAAGGCTAATGTAGCGGAACCCGAGGAGTGAGAGGCGTCAGAGTGAAGTCAGATCACACGGAGCCGTGGCAAGACCAGGACAACGTGATAGAATCCGGGCTTTTAGGAACACCTTGGATGAGTTTGGAGAACGAACGAGGCGGAGCCTGGGAGGCTGCTGGGTGCCAGTTAGACGGCAGTTGCAGTAGTCCAGATGGGAACGGTGGACGAGGGTAGTTGTCGGGAGAGAACTGCATGATTTTGAGAGATTAAAAAAAAAAGACACAAGCAATTGGTCGAGGAGGCCAGTGGAGGGCGGGGTCAAGGATGGCGGCTAGGAACTGGGTGGGGAAACACTGCAGGGGAAGAAGAGGAGCTATTTACCCCTTGATGCATTTCTGGGGATCTTCTGAGATCCAGGGGTGCCTCACCTAACTCAGCTTCCTCTTGCCGCAGGTGCCTGGGAACTGGAGAAGCCTCGTTCAGGGCCTTTTCCATACATGGTCGCACCTGCGCTGTGCCCTGCCTCTCCCGGTTATTTTCTCTGCCTTCTCAGCTTTAAACTTAAATGTATTTCTTGGGGTGGGCTTTTAGGAAACAAGTCATTGCTAACCCTCAACCGCTATTTTCATCCCTCTATTTTAGTAATAACTATCTGAGGGGAAAACTTTGCCTTCATTATCTAAACTGGAGTAGTGATGTGAAAAATCGAGACCAGGTGAGAAGGGGTGTGTACCGTGGCAATCTGTGGAGAAGTTTTGTTTGGTTCTGGGGCTTTCGTGGCATGTTATAAATGACTGTCTGCCTCACTGTGTTCCATTAACTTGAATCCTTTTTGGGTTTTAAGAGGAATATGCAAAGCTCACTATGAATGGCTAGAGAGAAGAATGTTTAATGCAGCCTTGCAGGGAGCCAGTCCCCTGCACTAAAGACTTAACTGAGAAATCTTTGTGCAATTTGGGCATCTCAGTAGTTAAACAGATTTTAGTAAAATGAGTCAAAGATTTTCTATTCTTTTCTCTTTTTCTCAATTCAGAAGACAGTAGTGCAGTTCTGGACACGTAATCAGATGTGTGTCAGTTGTTTGGCTATTACAGTTTAATGGGAAGGGATTGACATGAAATCTGATCTATTAACCATCAGGCTTGATAATTTGTGAGAGAGTAGAGAGAACACTGATGAAATTCACAGAGGAATAAACTGAGAGGTCCCATCAGAAAGGAGTGAGATATTAATTTTAAGAGTCCTAGAGAGACTGGAGATGGACAGGAAGAGCCCAGCAGAAATCAACTTGGAAAAATATGTACAATTCATCTGGGGAGAAAAGTACAAGTTACGTGACTGACAGTGGAGAGGGTGAGGAAAACAACTGGGAGTAGTGCTTCAGAGAACACAGGTGTTACAGTATGGCAGAATGGTAACCTCAAAGGTCTGTGTGCTGTTGGATTTGAGAATGTTTTTTCACCAACTTGAAACCCTCTACTGATGTCAGATGAAAACAATATATAGAGATGAGTATGAGAACATTTAATTATAATAGAACTTCTTTCAGGCCCAAGATTTGATCTGCCCAGTTGGTTTGTTAAATATGAAAACAACACTTGTCTAGTACACCTAAGCTCTTCCAGGTGGTAGTTTGTTAGGACTCAGCCCCTGTCCTGGTCTGACTACGTAACTGCTTCAGAGCTAGCCGTGAAGCCAAAGGGAGAAAACCCCCAAAACCTAAGATTCAACTTCTTTTCTGTCTATGGAAATTTGCCTATTTCCCTAAGAAAAAATGTCTGATTTTTAAAATTTATCAGTACCTTCCTTTTGGTGAAGTTATGTATCTCCTCAAATCTATCCCCTACTTTTAATACGGAAGCCAAGGGCCTATTGTCAGGGAGTCGGGGAGCAGCGGTTTCGGTCTTTTATCTGTAAGCTTGTGCGTGTGTCACCTGTGTGCACTAATGCACTGGTCATTCACTGTCACTTTTAACATTTTAACATTAACCTTTTACGTGATAGTCACTGATAAATTAATTCCCAAAAGGAAACTCCCTCTCTAACGCAGGGGTCGTTGCAGTATGCAACAGAGTGGGCAGTGAGCACGGAGGACAGCCATGGCCCCGAATGTCATCAGGGCCTGTTGCACAGTAACTGATAAGCTCCCAAAGTAAGGGCTGGGTCAGCAAAACGGCAGACACACACTGGGGAGAAGCAGCCGCAGAGGTGCTGAGCATTGAAACAAGCCACCACCAGGATGTAGCTATTTCAGATGTCTCAAGAGCGTATGCCTGAGAATAAGCATCACACATCCAAGAGATTCATGGCGCTTCGTCCTTGCCCTCCAGGGATAATCAGAAGAGGAAACCTAATGCAAAATTTATATAATCATCTAATCAATCTGTACATAATCATGCTTGACAAATATTCAACTGTGTAATCAGAAATGGAATACTTCTCTAGAAAATATGTCAGAGGTGCTATATAGTTTTACAGGAATATCCAAAAACACATTTAGTCAACTGCTAAGGTACCTTATTCTTCCAAGCACAGTCCTACACTACTATCTAGTCTCTTATTTTCTAGTCTGTGCAATTCTGATTATTGCTTAAAGAGTATATGTTTTTGTGATGCTATGATAGCATCATTTCCTATCTTACAGGTGGGCCAGACAGGTCTTTCTGGTTTACTGTTAATAAAAGTTATCTTAGTAAACTAACAGGTCCCACACCACCTGAGTTCTTACAAAACAGCATAGATTTTTGTGTGTAGCAAGATGAACAGAGCTCCATTTACTGAATGATTTTAAACTTAAGAAAGTCTAATTTCATTGAATTAGAGACAACTTAGCAAAAACTTTCACTCCACCTTAAGCCAATAATAACTACATTGGAAAGATCATTTGAGAAGCCTAAGATGGTGAAATTATTAAACTATTTGTATTTTGTAAACTGTAAAACATGTATTGTTAAGAGCATGTCATTGAATGTCATGTGTGCAGACATATGTCCTGTTTTCCCGTTTACCACCATAGATCTGGGTATCTTAGGTTTATGCATATATTCACAGATATTATTTTTATGATCAATTTATTGCTTTAGAAATTGTAATTAAAGCATTGTCAGTAAAAGAATTGTTTTCATAAGCTACATCTAATTATGTTGAGAACAGGGGTCATATTCTTTTTTAATAGACTGTGTCCTCTATGCTAATATCTCAACATGTAACCCCGAGTTAAAGCCATTTCTGTGTGGACACATGTAGACATCTGGGATTGAAATGAAAGTAATGTAACTTAATTATTTACATTTGGCTAGCTAAGTGGTTAATTACTGATGATTATGAGTTAAGATTCAGTATACTGGAAAATTTTAAATCTGTGTGGTTTTTCAGCTGAAATTCAGGTTGCAGTCACTTTACAAATCTAACTCAAATGATTATATTGCTGTCAGCACCACTCTGGTAATTAAGTCACACTTCAGAGTGAAAGTAAACACTGCTATAATTTCCTATTTCACTTATCTGAAAAACAGATGCTAAAGAATAGTTGATAGGAAATTATACTTTTCTCTTGCTAAACATCTGTACTTTCTTTAAAAACACACTTGTGTTTCACGTGCGTGTTTACTCCTGGTACGTAAAACGTGAGCTGGTGCGATGGTCTGCACGTTGCGTGGGCCTCGCTCCCTGTCTTGCCCACTCCTTCAGCCCTGCCCCTCGGTGTGGCTTCACCATCGTGCTGGCGAAAGTACTTGGCAATCAAACTGTGAGGCTGCCCTTAGACTTCATTAAAAAATCTTATCCTGCAACTTTCAGTTAAGGAAAAGAGCAGAAAAAAAGAAATTAGAAGGAAAGAAGAGAAGGATTTAAGGCATCTCTTCTGGTGAGTCTTCATGACTCTGTTATATCAACTTTATGAAATTCATTCGTTAGATTTATATAAACAAATTATTAATTTATAATATTTTGTTTGTAGGGAACTGCCCTGGTTTTCCAAATTCTGGTAAGTACTTTTTTTTTCCTATAGCTTAATTTTACATTTTTTAAATGAAAACTTTTCTTTCTTAGCTGATACTTCTTTGTCTTTTAAATACAGATTTCTAGTGCCGTTGTATTACCTCTGGATTCTCGCAGAGAAGTGGAACATCAAGCCAGAAGCCTCTCACTCTGGTTTATACCATCACTACTGGGGGATTTCACCAAGTACCCGGCCGTGCCGTTTGTCTCACTGTCCTAAGAGCTTTACCCAACACTACGAACAGTCATCGCCTGTCCTCCTAGAAACTGAAGTTTAAGTCAGACGGTTTTAAAGCTGGCAAATATAAAAACCGTACAGACAACAGAATCACCATTGAACTAGGACAGAGATAACTAATACCATGATACCATTAATACAAAAAGCCAAAGGGGTAGGTATGAGTTCATTCCCACTCAAATACGCATGTCTCATCTGCCTGTTGGATGTGGACCGTTATAAAGGACTTTAATGGATTAGTTTAATTGTTGCTCCCTGGTAATTAATTTACTTGCTTGAGAAAAAGGGTATAAAAAATGGAAAAAGTAAAAAAAAAAAAAAAAAAGGTAAAAAGTCTATAGACTTTTTCTCTTTTTATAAAAATAAAAAGAGAACTAAGAAAAAATAAAAAGTAAAAGGTGAAAAGTCTGATTTTCTAATTTTTTAAGAAACATTTTCAAGGTCGACCACGTGCCCTTTCTGTGTTCTGGCCGTTGGGCACAGTGGCCTCGCGGAGCAGCCTCGGCTGCTTCCCGGCGACACGAAAACTTCAGAGCATTTGAACTCATTTCCCCCTCCAGTTTTGTGTTATTTTTGTCACGTTTTCACTCTAAAATTATTAAAATCCTCTAAAATAGTACAGTTACCGTTTTTTGCAGTCAATGTGTATTCAGAATTCCCTAATTACCTTTTTTTGTTGCTACTTATTCCCTCTGTATTACTTTTTTTTCTATCTGTTGCTATTTTTTTTTTAACTCGAAGAATTTCTTTTAATATTTCTTGTAGTACAGGTCTGAGGGTGACATATTTCCCCAGCTTTTTAATCTAAAAATATCTTCAATATTGTTGTCCTTTTTGAAGGATATTTTTTACTGTTTATTAAATTCTATTAATAGATTGACAGTTGTTTTCATTTTGTACTTTAAATATGCCATTCTATTATTTTATTGTACCAATCATTTCTGTTGAAAAATCATCTGTACAGATATTATTGTTCTTTTTCGAGGTAATACATCTTTTTCTTCTGGCTGCTTTTATGATTTTTCTGTTTGTATTTTGCTTCCAGCCATTTAATTATTGGCATTCATAGGTGTAATCTTTGTGTTTATTCTGCTTGGGGTTCATAGAGCTTCTTGGATCTGTGGCTTGAGCTTCTATCAGTTTTAGAAAACTCTTAGCCTTTATCTCTTCAAATGTGATTTCTGTGTCATGCTCTCTTTTTTCTTTTTCAGAGAGTCTCAGTGATACATATGGTTTTTCACTATACTGTGCCTTATACATCCTTGAAGCTTCTTTCTGTATTTTCCGTCCCTTTGTTTCTGTGCGTTAGTCTGTGCAGCAACACGCTCTGTAGTCAGCAGTCTCTGTCTGTCTGTGCCCAACTTGCTCTGGTCTCCGTGTATTGAATTCTTAATTTCAGTTATTCTGCTTTCAGTTTCAGAATTTCTGAATGATTATTATTATTATATTTTAGTTCTTTATCAAAATTCTTATCTCCTATTTTATCAAACATACCCAGTTTTTTAAAAGTCTTTGCTAACTCAGTACTTGCATCACTTATTTTTGTCTTGTTCCTGTGTTTTGATATGCCCAATATTTTTTATTGAATTTTGGAAATTATATATAAAAATTTACAGAGGCTCTGGAAGGTGTTTTCTTCCTCCAGAAAGGATTTACGTTTGCCTTTGGCAAACAGTTAGGCAAGGAGCAGATCACTTTAAGCCAACCTGGGAATGAGCTAATTTGATGCTGAATTTCAGTCCTTGTAAAAGCCCTGGCTATTCCTGCCTCACTCGTACTTTTAGGATGTAGACCTTCAAGGGTCCCAATTTAAAGCCTGGGGTGTTTACTGGGCCTTTTCTCCTTGGTGGGCCCTGAAGTCCAATTTTTGTCTTCGCAGCCCCACGAAACAGTCAAAAGCCCTGCTTAGCTTCTTAGCGCCACTTTCTTCTTGGTGCCTCCGTGTTTTATCCTATGCCAAGTTGGGCAAACGCCCCCAAAGGAAAGGTGGTGCTGAAGCTCAGGTTCAAGATTTCCTTCTCTCTAGAATCTCAGCCACATAAGTGCTTTGGTAGCTCTCCAGTGCCTTCAGCAGATTGAAAATAAAATTTCTCCATCGTTTTAGTTGTTCTTAGTAGGAGAGTTGTTCTGATACAAACTCATCAATCATAATTAGAAGCCAGAAATTTCATTTTTAAGAATTACTTCCAACAAATCACAGTAGCCATACAGATTGTCCTGACCAGAGATATTTCTGATTTTTCAAAATCAGAATCCTTCTTACTCTCTAATTCCTTAATTGCTACTAATGTAATTTCCCTGATTGTGAGACAGTTGGGTCTGATGCAGTGTGAAGAATACACAGAGGTCTCTGGCTAGAAACACGGGGAGTGCCCTGTTCTCCTCAGCTGCAAATCTCTGCTCATCTCAAAGTTAAATGCACCAGTGTCTTATGTCTATTCTTATATACTAATTAATAACACGACATTATGTTATAACCACTTACTTGCTTATCCATCTCCTCTGCTAGGCTGGGAGCTGGAACTCTGCTGTATTTTCCTTTGTATTTTCAGTACCTACCACAGGGACTGACATTTGTAGGGTATTCAGCAAATGCTTTTTGAATGTAGGCTTCTCCTAGACAAGGTTATTTATATAGATGACTAATACACATTAAATTCTCATTAGTGGTAGTTTGAAATCAGAAAGGGTTTTTTGTTTTGTTTTCTCGGACCTTTCCCTACATTCTACCCTATTTAGAATCTGTGGATTCCATACATCGAATATACTCGAGGGAATTTTTGTGTTCCCCAAGTACTGAGAGGGTAGAAGAGACTAACAACAAAACACAGGGAAGGAAGACATCGATGATATGGACATTTTAAAATGGCTTTCAGATTAGTGCTCACCCTTGCCAGCATCCCAGAAAAATTTCTGAAGTTTAGGGTTTAATAAAATGTACAAGAGAACAAATAAGGAATGCCATACTCTTGGAGTCATGACCCGTCTAGCCCCATGCTTCGATTGTGGGTCTAATGAACTTCCTTCTACACCAGTGCTTCCTTCGCTGTTTATTGGCTTGAGGGATGCACAGAAACACTTCGGGCATATTTTAATCAGACACATATTCTCTACCATATTATAGAAAGTTAAAATTGGAGTCATATCACATATTCTGTACAGATTAATACCTGGCAAACTTCGCTTTCATTCCAGATGTCTGGTCTCTGAATTCCATTAACTGTATAGTGAGTATATTTCTCTATTTGAAATTAAAGTTGGACTTATATATATTAAGGTTTTGGTTTACTGACAAATATCTTATTCCCTTTCAGGTTCCTATCTGTCTTCATGCTTAGCATTTGATATTTCCAATAATGTGAATCAACAGAGCTGCCAGTAATAGTTACACGGACTTCCTTTTACTGGTATTTCGATGCCCTGGAAACATACCATCCCATGTTTAAAGGATGGAAATCCGAAGAATTCTTATCTTTATTCCCTGACATTATCTAGCTCCAATGTACTACTGGTCAGTCCTGCAAATCTTTCCTACCTAACATGCCCAAATCACAGCCCAATGCAATGTCATCTCCAAACTTTGCTTACTCCCAATTTTAGAAATAAAAAATGTTTTTCTGAGGCTCTGACTTCCAGTAATGGTGGAATGGTTTGGTCATCAACAGATAATGAGAAAATCTGGACAACATGAAAGTACTGGAGAGTAACCAGAAGCAGGTAGACACTGAATGAGAGTCTACCCTTGAAAGGCAATATGAGAGATTTGTGAGTTTATGGGTCTTTGCCTCAAAGCATTCTCCAATCTTGGGGCTAGGACCCAAGCAGAAGGTGTCAGAGGACTGAGTTTAATGCCAACAGAACAACTAGAAAATTATAGGGAAAATCCAGCAAAAAAAAAAAAAAATTATTAGACGTGAAGAAACAGGAAAATGTGATACTTAAGAGAAAAAAACAGACCCTGAGATGACACAAATGTCACAATTATCAGGTAATGACTATAAGCAGCTCTTATAAATATGTTCAAGGACTTAAAAGGAAGATATACACACAATAAATGAACACATGGGGAATTTCAGCTGAGAAACAGAGACTGTAAAAAAAAGACCAAATGGAAGTTCCAGAGCTGGAAAGTACAATAACTAGAATAGAAAATTTGCTGGATAAGCTTAGCAGCATACTGGAGATAGCAGAAGAAAGAGTTGATGAACTGGAAGATAGATCAATTAGAAATTGTCCAGTCTGAAGAACAGAAAGCAAAAATTAAAGAAAACACACATCTTAGGTAAAGGCAGGAAATTTACAACAACATGGTTGGAACTGGAGAACTTTTCATTGAGTGAAATCAGCCAAACACAGAAAGACAAATCTCGCATGTTCTCACGCACATGTGGGAACTAAATATTAAAATGCCTGATCTTGTGGAGACAGAGTAGAATGACGGTTACCAGAGGCCAAGAAGGGTAGAGCAGGGGGTAGGGGGTCAAGTGGGGACTGTTAATGGGTGCGAAATTATAGTTAGGCAGCTAGGTAGAATGAACAACGTTTGATAGCACAACAAAGTGACTGTAGTCAACAGCAAGTAAGGGTATACTTTAGAATAACTAAATGAGTGGAATTGGAATGTTTCTAGCACAAAGAAATGATAAGCGCTTGAGGTGATGGACACCCCAATTACCCTGATTTGATTACTACACATTATATGCCTGTATCAAAATGTCACATGTATCCTGTAAAGATATACAACTATTATGTACCCATAATAATTAAAAATAAAAACATTTTAGAAGTAGAGCAGAATTGAAGTTAAGTGTTCCATTCCAGCAATTCTGTAATTTAAAAAATTGAAAAATAAAAAACTTCTGGATTTTGAATGTCTAATCCTTGTGTTTCCTCCAAAAACGAGGGGGAACATATCATCTGATTTCAAAGCAGTATGTTTTTGTTAACTTTCAAAAGGTCGTTTCTCTCACGTGGCCCTAAGTTTCTTAGCTTTCCGTCCTCTTCGTCCTCTGTTGCCCTCTAATTCCTTCTCGTGGCTCATGGCCTTTTCCTCCTAGGGGATGTCTTTGGGAGCCAGTTAGTGGTGGAATGGGAGACGACTGCTGACGGTGGAACAGGACAAGGAAGCTCATGGGGTAGTCGTTCTAGAAGGTTCCATTCCTACATGGTTTGCCTTCGGGTGCATTCTCCTGTTGTCTTCCACTTTTACTGGAATTTTCAAGTTCTCGATATTTCAAATCATAGTGAGTCATTTAGTTATTTTTAAGAAAACTTAAGAATTCTTTCTTAAGAGTCTGTGAATACAAAATACCAAATGATATCTCCCAAACAAAGCCTATTTTAATTTTCGATTCCTCTAGACGCCATTCTGTTTCTTTTGGTTAAATTCTACAGGTGTTTCACCAAAGCCAACGGCGCGTTCAGCGGCCCCCTTCCTGCAGCCCCTGTGGTGGGACCTTATCTACAGGGTGGCCTGGAAATGAAGCCCCTCGGCCACACGCGGGTGTCTGTGTGTCTGGCTCCCACAGTCCCTGATGGTGGCACTTTGCCTGAGGAGAGCGTCAAGGACAGGGTGGCACCAGTACCTGCTCGGCACACCTGCTGTCGGGACAGCATAGACGACATCCACTCTGATTGCACAGAAGACGCAGCAGAGTTCGGCAGAGGTATGGGGGAGGCCGAACAAACCTCAAGCTTCTAAATAGGCTCCAGCTAGCCAAGAGATATCTAAGGGAGGGAGACGCTCTCAGAGGTTCCCCTCTGCGATTAGTTTACAAATTTCGTAAGAGACTGGAGTGGGAGTGGGGCCAGTGTTGGATACTCCAAGAAAAGACGGGACTAGAAAACCAATTCTTTGACATTCTGTTATTACTGACATCCTTCATCTCAGGCTGTTAATCCCGTTACATTTTGAAAAATATATCCAAACTGGCCCTGCTTCAGGCCGTGCCTGAACAGAAGGCATGCTGGAAGAACACATTTTGTGTTCTTCATTTTCTTTTACTTTCGTTCTGGAGTTGTAGCCTTTCTTACAGGTGGTTGTTTTGGGGCTTTTAAGGGGTTTGTTTTAATCCTCAGATGAATTGTATAACTATTCATGAGAGCTCAACTTTATTTTAATCCTTTTAAACACTCTTAAATTCAAACCAAACATAATTGGGCTCTACTTTTACTTATTATTTTTTCTTTATTGCTCTAAGTAGTATTAAACTGCTTTATAAAAATCAGCCTTTATCATATTATACTATTCTCAAATCTTTCTGTTTTTCAGGAGACAGCTGTGTCCATTTAGAAACAGAGAACAAAACTCTAAGTTGGAATCCTCTTACTTTGCCCCCTGTCTCGGAGGACTGTACTGAGAAGACAGCACGGTGTCCCCCGGGCCTTCCATTAGACGGCTCACCGGGGGCCCCGCAGCAACCCCAGGAAACCTGACGTGCACATGACCAGTCATATTTCCCTGTCCAGCCAGTAACTGCACGAGACAGTCCTGGGAATGAACTATGTGAAGGACCTAATTCAAATCAGAGAAAATCATTATTTATTTTTTTTTGTGGTAGTAATGTCATCTGAATGTATCTTAAAATGTTACCCTTTTATATTATTTATGCCTTAAAAATTGTCTTCCCTGTTCCTTCCTCCCCCTCAGTAGGAAACAACCTCGTATAGTTTGTAATCATCTGGAGCACAGCGGAATTATTCCATGCTTTCCTCAAAGCTCAGTGACAGCAGGAGCTCCTCATGCAAAGGTTCTCGTCTGTTGGAGGATCAGCCAGGAGGGAATCACAGGGGCCATTTGAAGTTTGCTACCACACAGTTTTCAGATGGAAAACTGTCTTCCAATACTGTGTTATCAGACTTTCTGAGAACATTTTGAAATCAACCACAGTTGTGACCTAATGTTCATAGTAACAGATCTGGCTGGTATTTTACGAGTGCCTTTCACAACAGTGACAGTGACTTTCTATCTGTACGTGAGCATGAGCAGTGTTCCATCTTCTAGACACTGGTTATGAGCAGTGTCGTGGTCACAGCTGCGTGAAAGGTCTGGTGAATCATCGCAGTATGCGGAAAGGGACCCAGGCCAGAGAGAAAGTAACGCCTTAACGTCCCATCACTGAAAATTACACTAATTTATAAAATAGCCACCATGGGGCTCCTTTAGACTGCTACTAAGAGTAAAAACAAAGTAAGACTTTAAGTGGTGGCTTGAAGAGAAAGATATACATTTTAAGAGAAAAGGAAAGGGCTCCAGGGAGCCAGTCTTGCCGGAAGCTCGCCCGTCTGTCCCGGCGGCGTAGGGCCGTGCTCGTGGCGCTGCACTGCCTGAACGCAACCGTCATCTCCCCCCCAGTGTGGGCAACAGTCAGAAAGATGTGAGTGTCAGAAAAGACCTAATTGGGAAGCAAATGTGTTTTTTTTTTTTAACTTCTTGACTTTTTTTCAGAATGTCATCATTGTAAACAGACACCGACAACTTTGGTCAGCAGGGCGTATACGTCACTGCCGCCTCTGTGACAAGGACATTTGCAGCTGCCTTCAGAAGGCTGTTCTCCATGTTAAAAACAAAAACACACACACACAATAAATGAATTTCGTAGCTCGAGCCAAGCTTTGATGGATTACTGCTTCTTTTTGGTCTGTACATCCCTTTGGGGAAACAAACAGAAACTAAGTCTGTTTATGTAGGTCAGGCAGTCACAGCATAAATGAAGACATTTTACAGTGTCCCAAAAATCACAGTGGCATAGAATAGAACACTACGTTAATCAATTTTCTGTATAAATGCGTCAGTATTCCTTTACATATGTCTGTATGTTTTATAATAGAGCTGCTAGTGAGAAGGTACTTGTTTAAGCTGGGTCCCCACGCAAGAGTTACTTCCAGTAGAACGTAGCAGATACAATTTCATAGTTAGATACTAGGGTGCTGTAGAGTTCTACAAGTTCCGCATTTCAGATGTCCGCACCTGTTGTGTGCTGGATTTACTCTTCATGTTGCTTAGACTCAGTTAGCTTTGGAGCGGGAGAGCTGCGCCCCTCCTTTCTGCGACCAACAAGGGACAAAGTCCTAGTACCCAGAATATGAAACACACTGTGTTTGCCAGTCGGTGGCAGGGAGGCTGTCGCATAGGGAGCTGCAGAAACCTGGGAGGTCATGTCCACAGACAGCCATTTCGATTCAGGAAACAGGTGTGTTAGCACGAGCCGTAGGTCATAAACTGCTTTTAAAGATTGAGTTTGAATATGGGGTTTGTCTATGAGGAAGAGAAAATGGCTTTACCTTTAGGACAATCTCATTGTGGACTTCTTTATTTATATTATTAGTAACGCTGTTTTAAGTGTTATCCTTTTTATTGTATTTTATTTATAAAAATGCCTTTATATATTGAGATATATAAATATAAATATTATATGTATAATTGCCTTTATGTTTAGGAGTTATAAGTTCTCCCTGAGTGTGAGTTGCTCTAACTTGTGTGCCCTGCGCAGTCACCAAACCAGTTCTACCTAATGTCACTCCACCAGGGGATAAGAGGACATGGTATAGAGCATGGGAGACAGCACTCAAGCGTGTGAGTAACTGCTGTGTACCAGGCACTGTGCTGGGTGCTTGTCACTGTTATCCCATTTAATCCTCACCACAAATTGTTGAAGTCCCCAAGCCACGCATCGAGCCACAGAGCCCGAATTTGAACTCAGTTTATCTGGAGTCGTGATCTGTGCTCCTCACATTTTTCCACTCTGCTTTCCAAAAGCGCTGTGGTTCACTCTCCTGATAGAACCAGTCCTGTTCCAGTGCCATCGTCTGCCCTGCTGTGCTAGTCCTTCCCGTGCAGGCAGAGGTCTGCTCACACTCCTCCCCGCCACACCCAGGAATTTGATCTTCACTCGGCTCAGTGATCAGAAACCGGTCAGGGCTCTTCACATCCTTCGTCATCCTGGGAGCCTGTGTGATTCTTTGTTTCAGCATTAAACTCCCCCCACTCTCTCCCTCGCACTTGGACACTCACAGCCTGGTGGTGGCGACAGGTGCTGTCCGGGGTGCACGGTAAATTGCGGTGTTCTAAACCTTTCAAAGTGGTCTTTTCAAAAGCATTTCTTTCTGGGTTTTGTTTTTGTTGAATGCGTCTGTGAAGACCAAGGCATCCGTCCTAGGCTGATGATGCCACCCATCTCTTTCCAGCTACAGAACTGCCAAGAAGTAACGTTTGTAGTTGAATTTCATCTGTGTTGCTCTCTTAAAACAATGACTTTGAGATACATGCTCTGTATCATATTAAAAAGTATGTTTTATCTTCCTTAAAGTTGTAATATTATATTTGAAATTGTACATATTTTAAATGATGTAGCTTGGATAAGTTTTATTTTGTTGATATGATTTTATATTAAAAAGAATGCTGCTTTCATACCGAGTAGCCTCTGAAGATGAGGGTATGCAGATACCCCATTTGTACAAAGCTGCTCATAGTTTGTGGTTGAGGTGGGTGAATGTCTTACTCTGAAATTCCTTGGAACCTCCACCCTGTCCTTCCTTGAAAATCCCCTGTGTACACCCAGGGGCTCAGCACGTTCATCCCTTTTGTTCTGGGTGCAGAGATGAAGGGGCAGGATCTTGGGCGGGTGTTTATGAGGAGGCTGAGAGGACGCTCGGACCACAGGCTGTGTGGGGACAGGCAGGCCCCTCAGGGCAACTTGCCGCTTCTTGGACAGAAGAAAGGGAGAGAAGCTGGGAGAATGAGGAGAGGTCCCTCCTCATGGCTCTCTTTACCATTAACTTAGGGCCACATCTGTAGGAACTCTAAGGTAGAAATTTAGCCTCTTCAAGAAGCTTTGCCGGACGCGGTGGCTCACGCCTATAATCCTAGCACTCTGGGAGGCCAAGGCGGGTGGATCGCTCAAGGTCAGGAGTTTGAGACCAGCCTGAGCAATGAGCGAGACCCCCGTCTCTACTAAAAATAGAAATGATCTGGACAACTAAAAATATATATATAGAAAAAAATTAGCCAGGCGTAGTGGCGCATGCCTGTAGTCCCAGCTACTCAGGAGGCTGAGGCAGGAGGATCGCGTGAGCCCAGGAGTTTGAGGTTGCTGTGAGCTGGGCTGACGCCACGGCACTCTAGCCCGGGCAACAGAGCCAGACTCTGTCTCAAAAAAAAAAAAAAAAGCAGCAGCAGCTTTGTTTTACTGCGCTAAAAAAAATGGAGTTGCCAGGCTTCTCTGTGTGGCCTTTTTTATTTCCTATACGTAAATAAACCTTAGCCCCAATCCTGAGAGCTCTGAGTGAAGCTGAAACCCCTTTTCCAATAGTCTGAGAACCAAAGAAGCTACTTCAGTTTCTCTCGGTTTTCCGTCTCCTTTCAGGCGCCACTTTCTGTGTTGCCGGAAGGTCGCCCCTGGGCTTGCTTCCTGTCTCTCCTCACCTGAGTCCTGACTCGTCCAGTCGGCTGGACAAGTGTGCACTGTGTTTCACCCAGATTTCAGACACACACACACACACACACACGAGCCAGCGAGTCAGCTGGCAGCTGACAGTGTTACTTGGGAACAGCCAGTTCTCTGTCCGGCAGCTCCCCAGCCTGGCGGCGGGAAGCTGATCTGCTGTGTCTGGTTGGCTTGGACTCCTGGGGTCTGCCCGCTGTGGAGTCTCACGTTCCTACGCTGCAGATGCCTGAAGGGAACACAGAGCTACACGCCTTGCTGTTCCCACCAGCAAAACCTGGAACCAGCAATCAGCCTCTGGAAGCTGCAGCTGAAACAGCCCTCTATTAGTGCAAACACAGGCGTGGTTTATTTAGGAACTGCTCAGTCCACAGACTTTTTTCTGGAAGCAGCTAGCTTGCTCATCCTTCTGTAGCACCAGAGATGGTTCCCAGCACCACGGCTTTCACTTGCCCAGTGACTCTTCTGTCCAGCGTGTGTCTTCCTCTTCCTGTCACTTGTGTCTTCCACAGGTTGGGCCAGAGCTGCTTTTGTCACCAGGTCACTTAGGCTCACAGCACCTGGGCCTTGCACTGATTGTACAGACTGGGTATTAAGTGGGGAAGGGTAGATGGTGTCTTCGCTACCTTGGTTTTAAGACTAAAATGTGACAAAAGGGCTCTTCCCAAACCTACCTGCCCTCCCTGGGCCTATTTGCATCTTCCTCTTTGGGCCTCGCGGCGTTGCCGTCACCGCGACGGTGACTTACTGGAGCATCAGGGGCTCTTGTGCAGGACCTGAGCCTGGGTGGTGGCTGGTGTTCAAGGCCTGCAAAGGGCGTGTGTGGGCCAAGAAGAGAGCTGCCTTGGGAATGTCCCAGATGGTTCCCAAAGGACAAGAGAAACCGAACATCATGCCTGGCACTCAGCACGGGTCTCCTTGTTTGTGAGCGATCTTTGGGCTGAACAATGCTCACCTGCCTGTGCCTCGGTGCCTCCCCCACCCCCCTGTTGGTGTCTTTGCTCCCTGAGGATGAGGTAGGAGAGTAAAGTCAGTGGCGACTCATTTGTCTAGCCTCCTTTCCAGTTGGAGGAAAGCCCTGGGCCCCAGAATGACAGTTCTGCACTTGTGTGGGAACAAGCAACTGACCAAGGCCTGTGGGAAAGAAAAGAAAATGAGTATTACTTGGCCAACCCAGCAAAGATCCCAGGAAAGTGACCCTTCGTACTAGTGGGCTTCATACTAGTGTCTCGGGAGCCCAGAAGGGGGTGGCCCCAGATGCCTGAGTTGGGGGTCGGAGCCCAGAAGGACAGCATCTAGCACGGGGAGAGCCTCGGTTCTTCACCCAGGGAGCACCACCTCCTTTGGATGGGTCTAGGCCCAGCCACCCCATGGACCCAAGCAGCCCCTCCCTTCAGATGCCCACTCACGGGGAAAGTCTCCAGGTGCCGGGCAGCATACTGGATCACCACCCTTCCTGTGCCCCCTGCACCCAGCCCTGCCGGATGGGCGCTGAAGTGGGGGTCTTCAGCAGGGCAGAGCAGGGGTTGTGTGGTTTAGAGCCACTGCAGAACTTGGGCGACAGTGGCTGCCAGGGTACCTGCTCATCCAGTCCCCTCCGGCTGACGTGGGGACCAAGAGCAAGGCTTGCCCCAGAGAAGCTGCAGAGAGGTCTCCCAGGGAGCAGTGCCAAACCCCTGCCGCTTACCTTGGCAGCTTGGGCTGGAGGGAAGTTTGCCACAGAGAGGAGGTTCCCAGGGTGGAGAGGGAGCAGCAGGAAGCTGGGAGCCCACCTGCACCCCAGGAGGTGAGACAGGCACAAGTGGGGTTCCTGTTCTTACTTAATCACCAGCACCTCTGCTTCCACTTCGGCTATTTCTTCAGATTCACATTGAATTAGGGTTCCTGGAGGCCTGGAGCCTTCTGAGCCCCCCAGGGAGGGGGGGAAGAGTAGTAGAGATGACCTGAGGCCCCTGAGGAGAGGGTGGAGAAGAGAACAGAGGCTGGGGCTGGGGATTCGGTAGAAAGGAAGCCAATGGACAGAGAGGGATTCCCCGTGGGAAGGAAGAGAAACCAGGTCCAGTCCTTGGGAAAAGGTGAGGCCCCCGCGGTGCCAGCCCCAGCACCTGGCATCCTCACTGCGGAGGGATGTCCCCCTGTGCAGTGACTCAGAGCCAGGATGCACAGGCATGAAGGACCCCTGGGCCAAGCCTCCAGCCACCAGCCCCTGCTTGATGTCCCTAGCAACTGTCTCCCAAGCCCCAGCCCCTGGCCTGGGGCACTGGCTCTCACCGCACCAGCCTTGGAAGTAGCCCGTGGTGTTGTTAAGAAAACAATCGGACACTGCAAATTGTCTCGGCAAGGCAAAATCTTTACTTCTGATCAGAAGGGCTCGGAGCGGCAACAAAAGCAGCCAACCAGCCAGCGGGCTACAGGGAAGTTCTTCACCTTTTTATCCCTAACGCAGACCTAGGGCTGTGTCTCCTCCCATTGGTAGGGACTTTGACCTCACAATCTTGCCCTTACCTGATTGGCTACAGCGTGTTGTTGGGATAAAAGGGAGAACAGGAAGTTAAAGTTAGCAAATGTGGAGGTTTTTTGGTATTGCAATAAAGGAGATTAAAACAAGGTTAGTGTTACTGTGCAGTGTGTGCTATGTGCTGATAATTACGTAAAGTTGAATCTCAGACAGAATAGCCCTTTGGCAGAAAAGAGTAGACCCAGGTCATCTCCTCCTACCAGGAAGCCCTCGTGGGCCACTGTGCTGCCCCCCTCTCCGGTGCCTCCCGTAGGTGAGGCTGCTGATGGTGACGTCGGGAGAAGCCAAGTGTCCTGGGGGTAGGGCGGGACGCACACAGCCGTGTGCACCCACAGCCATGTGCTTGTGCACCCAGATCTGCTCCTGCTGAGAGACGGCCTGGCAGTGTGGAAAAGGCACTAGATTCGGCTTGTAGACCTGTCCAGTCTCAGTGTCCTCGTCTATGAAATGAAGAAAAGGAGATTGTTCTGCCGGCATCGAGCTCTAGCTGCCTGCATTCAAGCATGTCCTTGTTCACGCTCACACAGTTCTCCGAGGTCCCTGCTTGAGGGGCCTGTGCCCGAGGGAGCTCCAGAGTCCACATTCAGAGCAAGGAATCCCAGCGTTTTTCCACGCAAGGTGCTCTGCGGCGCTGGTCTCCCACCCCGCGTCACACACACCCCCACCCCACTCACACAGGGCCTCCGGCAGCACGCTGCCGCCGCTACTGCCCACAGTGCTGTGGGCCACGCACTGGTCGGCGCCCCCGTGGTGCGCGGAGTCAGCATCTCTGATGCCAGAGTGCGGCTGGGCACCCTCGGGGTGCAGCACGAATCCGAGGTGCCCGGCTCCGTGTGCTGTTGCTGGGGTCCCAGCCAGAGGAGTGGGGCAGGTGGTACGCCCCCCCCCCGAGGGCACACTCCCGTCAGGACTCTCCCCCTCCAACGCCGACACCTCAGTCTCTCCCACAGCCAGCTGTGGGGCTTCCGAGGGGACAGAGAGGGAGAGGCTGAGACAGGGCCCCTGTCCCCAGCTGGTGGGCAGGGTTGGGGCAAGGCGCTGCGTGCAGTAGAAGGGATGGAGGAGAAAGGGGAGAGGGAATGGGCAGGTCGTGGCGGTGACAGTGAAGCCCGTCTGGGCCACCTCCTCCTCACTCGACCCCCGTCCTGTGCTGGGTTCCTGTCACCGTCACCTCCAGGCCTGGCCCATGACAGCAGTGTTCCTCCAGGCTCTTCCCCACCCTCCCCCAGCCTTGGCTCCTGCAGGCAGGGTCCTGCCCAAACCGCCCCCCGCACCTGGCACCGGCCTCCCCGCCGAGGGCTCTGGGCTTAGTGCCGGGCCCACAGCAAGCACTTGGTTTTCATGGACCGACTCCGATTAGAGACCCAGACTCGCAGGTGTCGATAAATCTCCTACGATGGAATTTCCCGTCCTCGGAATGAGTAATAGGGAAGGAAATCTTTGGGGCCGAGGACCTCCTTAGAGCCCCCGAAAATACGCTCGTCACCAAGCCTTTGGAGACCGAGCAATGAGCCATCGCACGAGGACCGTCGCGTGTGACGGCGCCTCTGCTTTGGCCACATTTTTTACTTCAATATTTAATTCTTTTTTCTTGAGTCGGTAATAAACAGACTGACAGGACCAAAGACAGAGAGAGGAATCATACCAAAAACAGTGGGAGTGGGAGGAGCAGAGAGACCTCGGTCTCCTGAGACGCTAGTGCGAGTGAGGAACGGTGACAGGCACCGCCTCATCCACACCAGTGGGAGTGCCACGGCCACGGTGTGACCTCTGCGCCCCGGAGGTGGCTGTCCACACCAAGATGTACCAGGATTGTAAACACATACACCAGATTACGAAGACAGGATAAAAAAAGGAATGTAAAAGATCTCATTAACAATTTTTTATCATACATTTCAAAATGATAATAAGCTGGATATATTGGATTAAATAAAATATTTCACTTATTTTTTTTACTTTTTTTAATGTGGCTACTTGAAAATTTAAAATCACATATGTGGCTCGCATTCTATTTCTATTGCACAACTCTGGCCTGGAATGACCCCCTCATTTTATGGATCAGAAAAAACCACGAGTCCCTGGAAGCTGAGCTGACTCTCCTGACTCACCTTCCATCCCAGCACAGCCACCCCCCAGGGCCCCTCATCCGGGTCCCAGCCCAGAACAGAGTCGCCAGCCCCGACTCACCAGCTGCAGCTGGCAGCGGCGGTCGAGGGTCCTGAGCGGGCGGGTGCCCTGGCAGATGAGCTCCGCCAGCCAGATCGGCTGGGTCTGCAGCCAGTGCACAGCCAGGGAGGGGCTGCTGCCGCCCATCGAGCTGCTTGGCACAGCCGGGGGTCACCCCCAGGCCACCCACAGCTCAGCGTGATGAGTTGGTGTCCCGTCGTGGCCGTGGTGCAGCAGGTGGGGCTCCTGGGAGGCTCCCCTGGAAGGAATGATGGCTCAACACGGCCCTGTGGGAGGAGGAAGGGCTTGGCAGTTCTGCCCCATCCTCTCCTCCGTTTATTCCTTTGCTCACTTACTGCTCTGCTACTTTGTCGCTCACGTATTCATTCGTCATTTAATGAGGGCTGATCACGTGCTGGGGAGATGGTGAGAATAGACACCAAGCAAACAATTATAATTCGATAAATGCTGGAATATAGGTAGAAAGATGAACTCCCTGGGGCTTCTGGGAGGAGCACTTTGCAGACAGGACGACCTCTGGGCTCCGTCTTGGCAGGTGAATGGGAGTTTCCCAGGCAGAGAGGAGGCTGAAGAGCCCACGTAGCCTCCAGAAGGCTTCAGGCGTGTTTCAAGACCAACATGCGACAGAGAAGCGGGATGTGAGGTCGATGGGAGCCTGGAGGCGGGAGACGGGGGAGAGGCGTCCCAGGGCCCCAAGCTCAAGTGAGGAGGACGGAGCACAGCGTGGATAGCGGAGCTGGGAGTAGGAGCTGAGAGCGAGTGTGGCCCGCCTCCTTATCACATGGCACGTCCTGGAGCCTGGAGCCCTCTGGCTCCCCCCTGACCCCTACCTGCATTTTGCTGGAATGTCAGAGTCCTGGTGTTTCCCGTGTCCACTCACAGAGCATGACCCTGCAGAGGGCGGGCGGTGCCAGGGCTGAGTGTGGCCAGTGCAGGTGAAGACGCTGCCGCCGGGGAGCTGGTGGCTGCGTGACCCCAGGCGACGTTGCTGGGGGCAGCAGGGCCGGTGCCCAGGGGCCCTTCCCACTTCAGCGGGGCAGCTGGGAACCTCCCAGGCCAGACACAGAGCAGAGTCCCAGCCCCAGGGCTGGGGAGCACAGCGCAGGAGGGCTGCCCCTCCGGGGGGTCTGGGCGGGTCGTGGGTGAGTGAATGTGGAGTGCAGCAGACACCGTGCCAGTCTGGGGTCTGGAGGCGCGGGAGGGCAAAAAGTGGGAAGTAGGGAGAAGTGGACGCGAGGGGAAAGACTAAGGCTCTCTGAGGGCTGGTGGGAGAAAGGTTGAGCTCTCAGGTCATGAGGCGGGGGGTCATGGGGTAGGCAGGAGTTAAGATTCCCTGAGGAATCCCAGGAGCCCCACGGAAGGCCCCACTGCTGTCCTCCTCCTTGGCCCTGGGCACCCAGGAGCCAGGACACCTTGCCTCACTGTTGCCACCCTTCTCTGTGCCTCAGTCCCGTCCTCAGGGCCATGGCGGTCATCGCCGCAGGAGGTGCTGCATTAAGGCAGGGAAGTCCCCACCCCTACTACCCCTTGCCAGTTTTCTCAGCCTCCTTCCCTGCCCCACAACTCCACTTGGTTCTCTAGACAGCCCTCGCCTTTCCACAGGGCACAGGCCTGCAGGGGCTCCAGCCGTCGGTTGCCCCAAGGTCAGGTCTGGGCACCCCCGAACCCCACTCACAGTAGATGGTGAGCTGGACGGGAGTCCGGGTACAGGTGTCCAGGTCGCTATTTCAGGCCAGGCAGGTGCACGGGCCTGTGTGGACGCGGCCAGTGCTGCCGGTGACACAGGTGGGCCCAGTGTGGACTCTCACGTGGCCGTGGAGCTGCTCGGTGTGACTGGGAGGGCTGGGTGCAGCCCGGCAGCTCGGGCTCACCCCTTCCCTCTCGCTGGCCCCGAAACTCTCCTCAGCGAATCCCGGTGGTTCCACGGGGAACCACAGGCTTGTCCGGACCATCTGGAGGGCAAGGAAGGCCCATTACACTGCCCCGATCTTCAGTCCCTCACTCACATGCCCCGTCCCCTCTGAATCTCTCCACCCATCCCACGAACGTGTAGCACGCAGTAGCTCTGTGTCCCCCACCCCGTGCCAGGCCCTTCAGGAGCCTGCAGTCCAGGGGCCCGTGGGCAGCACAATGCAAGGTGGTCAGGGCACACGGAGGTAAGCGCCCTGGGCAGGGGAGCTCAGGAAGTGAGCTGTGGCTCTGGGGGACTACAGGGATGGGCTGAGGTAGGGGACGCACGAGAGCTTGCTGGGCAAGAGAGAAGCAGCGTGTCCAACCCTCCCAGTGTGCCTGGGATTGAGGGGTTCCTCGGGCCTGGACGGTTGGCTGCTTGGGACTACAGGGAAAAGAAATCATGGCAGGGATGGTACCCCGAGTGTGTTCCCAGCAGCCAGACCTTCCACTTCCTCAGGCCCCCCTTCCCCTCGCTCCTGCACCCCAAGCTCAGTGTCACTGTCTGGGACACTGTGCCTGCCTCCCACGGAGGGCTGGCTTCTCTGCCCACTTCCCAGCGATGCTGCTCACCTGCCTCCCACAGTCCCCACAAACCACACCGGGACACAGACACAGGACGCCATCGCACCTGCTCCTCACACTTCTAGACCGGCACAGTCCCACAGACGGACACGGCCATAGATGTTTAAAATTTCCTAGTAGCCAAATCTTAAAAAGTAAAAATAGCCAAACCCAATCAAGCAAAAAAAAAAAAAAAAACCACAAAAAAACAACAATCCACCAATAGGTTTTATCTTTAATTTAACCAAATATATCCAGATTATTATAAAATTTATTGATAAGCTGTTTACAATCTTCCTTTCAGTCTGAGCCCTCAAACTGGAGCGTCTGCTTTATGGCTGCAGCATGGCTTGATTTGGATCAGCGGCATCGCAAGTGCATGAAGACACACGCGTGGCTGCCGCGTCGGACCAGCGAGCTCTAGACCGTCCTGCCGTGGTCTTTCCCACGGGACTCTGCTCGGGCTTGCTGCCCTCTCTTCCCACGGTTCCCCATCCCTGTTCCCTCAGGATTCGGTTGGTTCCATAAAGCTGTTCAGGCTCAACCTAAAGGCAGACCTTCGGGTCATGCCCGGAATCACGGGGAGAATCGTGAGCGTGAACGCGGGCACTTTTTCCTGGGAAGGCAGCCCGTGACCTGCGGAAGGTTAAAAACCCTGGAGTCGAGGGTGCTTGGCAGCCGTGGACACAGCACCCTGCGGCTCTTGCCTACTGGAGTTTTGGAGGGAGCTGGGGCACCCGGCAGGGAAGGGGTTTGGGAATTCTGAGGTGTGGCAGGAGGCCAGGTGTGGGTGGGTAGGTGGGTGCCAGCCCTGATGCCTCCCAGTTCCACTCACAGATGACATCCACGGGCTCCGTCACTGCTCAGCCTGTTGACGGCATTTCGGGCGCTGCACACAAAGCAGCCCAGGTGCATCCGGCTGATTGGGTCCAGCTGGAGCAGCAGCTCGGTGACCCCACCAGGGCCTCCCTGGGGACTCGTGGTGCCTGATGCTGCCAGGCAAAGGCCACGGGCTCTGTGCCCTCCTGCACTACACATGTGGCCACCACGGAGGCTCCCTCCACTGGGGACCGGTCATTCAGCCACAGCTGAAGCCTGGACACGGGCATGGCCAGAGGAGGGAGAGGCCCAGGTTTGTTACTGCAGACCCGGCTGTGCCCAGCTCTGTCCAGCAGCCCCAACCCTGATGTCTGGGTCTCTCCTGCCCACCCAGCCCTGGACATCCCTTCCTTAAGACATAGGTGTCCTGGCTCTTTGGAGGTGGGCCCAGCACGTGCGGGAGCGTGGGGGGCGCATGAGAGGGGTGTCCCGCAGTGTGCAGACCAGCTGCCATCTGGCTGCATCCTGGCCAGCTCGAGGAAGGAGCAGGTGGCGTGGAGCTGGCCACTGGCTGTGTGCAGGGCCTGGCACAGGAAGTGGCCACGGGCACCCTCCTGCAGCTCCAAGCTGCTGTTCCTCACACTCACAGCCCCCAGAGCTGAGGCCTCCACCCTGGACACGGGTCCGTCAGCGACAGCCACAGGCCAGGGACCCAGGGAGCCCAGGGTGGCGAGGCTCCAGAGGACCACCAGCAACAGGCCAGCACCACGGAGCCGCCCCGCACTCCCTGGCTGAAAGTGGCCTCTTCTGCGGGGACCTCGGGGGTCAGGTGGGACTGGCCTGGGGAGAGAAGGGGAAGCACAGGTCGTCTGGGCTGCCCTGGCTTCTCCTGAGCCCCCTGGCTGGAGCCTCTGTTATTGCTGTGCAGCCCCAGGCGGCCTGGCCGACTCTCTGGAGTTGGTGGGCAGGAGGCGGCTTCTGAGGGAGCCCACAGGGCTCCCGTTGGGGTGCGTGGGAGGAGGGGTTGACTGAGGTCAGAGAATGGACTGGAGCAGAGCCCCCACTCCTCACGGGTCACAAGACCATTTGGAAAACTTGGTAAAAATAGAGATTCGTGGGCTGCACCCCAGGCTACTGAGACAGAAATCCCTTGGCTAGGTCAGGGCCCCGGAATCTGCATTTTTAACAAGTGCCTCAAGGTCAGTCTGACGATCAGCCTGGTGACAACGATGGCCCCAGAGACGTAGGAGATCTACACAGCCACTGGCAATTCGGAGTCTGGAGGTCTCCGAGGAAGGATTCCAGAAGGGCTCCAGAGCCGGGTCCCACTTTGTTCCGTCCGTTACAGCAAGGGGAAGAGGACTGTAGCCTGTTCTTGCACGGCCAGCACGTCCACTTGCGACTGCCTGGGCAGCGCCAGGCACTGGGTGCAGGGACACAGAGCCCCCAGTCCCGCTCTCACGCAGGCTCGGTCTGTCAGGGGCCTGGCGTTAAATAGCCCCCAGGGTGTGAGTCACACAACAGTGTTCTTCCCTGCTCAGGTCTACCCCTCGACCCAGCCTCAGTCCAAGCCCCACATGCCCCTGTCCCCTGGACGTGGCCAGGGTGGGCCCGCGTGCTGTGAAGTGCTGAGAGCCTCGATAAATTCACGTGAATCAGCGTCTGGACGGAGCGATCCACCTCAGTCCGCCCACCGAACACCGCCTTCGTGCAGGTCACTTGCCCGACCTGTCGACCCGAACGCTAAGCAACCTTGTGAGGTGGTTAATAGTCCCATGAGCCTCAAGAAACAAAGTCACTTTGTCTAAAACCACACAGCAGGTGGTGGGGCTGGGGTGGGAGCCTCAGTCTTTGATTCTCCCCACCGCTATCAGCTTCTCCAGAGAAAGGAGAAGATCCTCTCAGACAGGTATGGAGTTGGGGGGAAGGGATCGAGGGCAAAATTCTGACATTCCATTGCTCAAGAAGAAAAATACTTACCCAGAAACTGATTCTTTCCAGCCCCTTTGACATTGCTTCGGCCCAAGCTGCCAGCACCTCTCACCAGAACTGTTGTAAAGATGCCCAGCTGCCTTCAGCCCTCTCAAAACCAGGGCACTTTCAGAAACCCAGATCTGGCCAAGACGCTCCAAAGCTTACAGTGGTGCTCAGGATGACTCCGGCGTCTTAGGGGAAGGCAGAGTGCTGTTACACATGGCGGTTGCTCAGCGCAGGCTGGGTAAATGCCTAGTGTGAATGGAACCTCGTCAAATGGCCATGCAAGCGCAAAAGGAGGGTCTCCACGGAAGAAAGGGGAAGAAACAATGACATGGTGGTGGGGAAGGAACCACCTGGTGGGCGGATCTGAGGATCACTCACCTGAGGCCCCAGGATGCAGAAGGCAGAGGTGCATCTGCTGTGGGAGTCCGAACAGCGGGTGCCGGGCCCTCAGCCCACCATAGCCCCATCTCCGGGGTGGCACCCGCCTGAGGCTCTGTCTGGTACGGTCTCCTCTCCCCAGAGCACAGCCACACCGGGAGGATGGGAGTCTGGCTCAGGCTGCCAACCTCAGCCCTCCCGGTGCCTCCAGCCCCACTTCCCTGTCACCCTCACTGTCTGGATGATGTGTGAATTATTCACCAGGTGACTTGCTCCATCCATCATGCAGAGCTGGGCAGGGCGGGCCCCGCCTGCGGCAGATCCAGCGTGGAGGACCACGAGCCCCCTGCATTTTCATTTGAAGGTTATTGTAAAACTAGAGTCACCGAACACACAGTGGACAAAGGTCCCCAACCTCGCCAAGTCCAACCACCTGGCCAACACAGGACTGCTGACCGCAGGGCCATGAGGGTCAGACATGCCTTTGCTTGCCCTGCGTCCTCTCTAGCGCTGTCCTCAAGTGCTGGGGCCGAGGCTGGGGGAGCTGTGGTGTGGGACACAGCTGGAGGTGACTTTGGGAAGTTTCTGGGCCTCTGAGTGTTGGTTTCCTCTCGGATAAGTGGGATAATAATACCTTCTTTGTTGTGAAGAGTATTGTGATAATTAAATGAAAAACTTACGTTAGCATATGGGGACTTTTGGGTGCCGTTAATATTCTATTTCTTGACTTGGGAGAGGTACAGTTAAAACTGTATATTTATTTTTTAACACTTTATAAATGATATAATGGGTATAATTCTCACATACGTTTGCTATGAATTACACGTGTGCACAGGTACACACACACACACACACACACACAGGTGAACGGTGCCCACAGGCAGCAGGCCTACCACTCCTGCTTCTAGCTGGATTTGAAATACAAAGTCTAGACCCTGGGGCTGGGATGGAGCCTGGCTTTCTGCTGTCCGGAGCTCTCCGAACCCTCTCTCTCTCTCCCCTGTCTCAGCGCGTCCTGCTGCCCTGGCCGTCTCCAAAGGACAGCATGAGACAGGGGCAGATCTTCCCACCCTCTGGCAGCAGGGTTGGGGGAGCTGAGGTTCCTGGGCCCCAGTGAGAAGGGGCCTGATGTCCGCTTTTGGGTTCCCGGGGCTCAGCCAGGATGGAGCTGTCAGGGCTCAGTGCCAGGCAGGCTCCTCCAGTGCTCTGTGGACAGACCCTGCCCCACTCTCGCCCCGACCGTGGCCGGGGCCCTGCCATGCCCTCCTCAGGGTCTGGAGCCCCCAGCCCCCTAACTCTGCTGTGGAGCTGATGACAGTGGTCCCTGAGAGCTGGGCTTCCACAGGTGACAGGTTTGACTGACCCTACTGACCAGACCACATGGGCCACTCAGTTTGATTCCCCACTCCCCGAACTCGGAATGTCTTCAGAACTCCATCAGAGGTTCCCATGGGGACAGAGTGGGGTCTGCACGGCCACCGCTGCAGGGGGGGCAGCAGCACCTGTGTCTGGAGAGGACATGAGAACTCGGGCAGTGTGAATCAGAAAGCCTTAAAGGACCCTGCTGCCTGCAGCCAGAGTCTGTGCTGCACAGAGGTTAGTCTGCGCTGCTTGTGGCCTGAGCCCCCCAGGGTCTCCCCAGCCAGGGGCACCAGGGCCACAGAGAGGCAGGCCGGGACTCCTCGGCCCGTAAGGGGGGCCCTAGAAGGGAGAGTCAGGGAGGGAGGACGTATCCGTCGGGGTCTCCGGGGAAACAGAGCTGATGGGACGGCGGGACGTGTGTCTGTACAGAAAGAGATTTGCCGCGAGGACTCGCTGTCCTTGCGGAGGCTGACAGGTCCCAGCTCCGCAGTCCGCAGGCGGGAGACTGGAGAGGAGCTGATTTTCCGGTGTGAGTCCAAAGGCAGGAAAACACTGAAGTTCCAGCCCAGGCAGGCAGGCAGGAGTCTCTCTCACTCAGCCTTTTGGTTTTATTCAGGTCCTCCACCGATAGGACGAGGCCCACCCACGTCGGGGAGGGCATCCTGTTTCACCGATTCCAACAGTTCAATGTTAATCTTCCCCCAAACGCCCTCAGGGAACATCCAGAGCAACGCTTGACGAAATGTCTGGGTATCCCGTGACCCAGTCAAGTCAATGCGTAAAATTAACCATCATGGAGGTGACGCATACCCCTCCTCCTCTACCCGGCTCTGCCAGGCCAGGAACCCAGGGAAGAGCCACAGCCCATCTCTGCGAGAGAAGAGAAGTGGCCGGAGCGAGAAAGCAGGTGCAGGGCTTCTGTCTCCGCCGCAGGGGCCCAGAGACCAGGAGAGACAAGAAAGCACAGTGGTGAGAACACGCTTTGCCTCTTCTTTACTGTGTGATCTTAGCATGCTATTTAACCTCTCTGAGCTTCAGTTTCTTCATTTATACCACAGTTTTCTTGAGAGGAATAAATGAGATTACGTATGTATAGCTCTTGCCCTAGTAAAATTACTTATACTCCTTGACCCGAAGAATGTAAATATCGAGTTCGACAAATGTCTCGTGGGCGTCCACTGAGTGCAAGACACCGTGCTGGGTGTGGTAGGGCTCCTCCCGTTCTCCCTTCCCCTCTTTCCTAAGGAGCTTCAGCCAAGACGCCGTGACTTGTGCTGGGCTTTGCTGCGGCTCAGCAGCTGGCCCAGGGCAGGGGGAGCTGCAGACTCCCGGGTCTGGCACCTGCTTCTCACCTTCCCCTTCTGCTCCAGCCTGCCTGGGGCCCAGGGCTGACGTCAGCACCTGCATTCACTGCCAGGGGAGAGCCTGGCGGGGAGGAGAGGTAACCTTGCGGGCTCAGAGCAACCCGGGCTGGACCCTGGAGTGGTCTTGCAGCTAAACTCAGACACCAGACGGCTGTGAGGCCCAGGCTTGTACAGGTTGATGTGAAATTTTAGAGAACCAGGCTGAGGCCTCTGTTCAGGCTGGTAGGACCCCCCCTTTTGTCCAAGGAAGCCCTTCTGCAGCCTCCCAGACAAGGGCCCTATACCCCCTCCTGGGGGAGCACTGCTGGGCTCTGCACAGCCTTGGGTCGGCTGCCTCCCTCTCTGAGTCTTGGGGCCTCATCTTTAGAGTGAGAACAGTCAAACCACACGTGAAGTTATCAGACAAATAAGATGCAAGCACACACACCGAATCCCAAACGAGCACCTGGCGCGGCACCGCGAGGATATTTAATAAATGTCAGCTCTTTCTCTCTTTCTAGTCAGGCTGGACCGAAATCTGCCTCCCTGACACTTCTATCCTTGGGGAATTCTTCCACTGAGGGTTTGCAAAATTATTCCAACCCTTCTTCTAAATGGAAGCCATTCAATATTTGAAACAGCAAGTGCAGCCCTTCTCTTCCCTACCTAAATTATAACAAAGGTACCATGTGTCGAACATTTAAATATACCAGGCAGGTGTCGGGTGTTTTCAGCAACTCCGTGAGAAAGTACTGCTGTTCGCATTTCACAAAGGGGCTGGAGCTCTCTCCACTTTTCTCCCAGTGACTTGATTTCCCAGGCCCCGTGGTGGCCCACACCTTAGGACCCTCTCCAGCTTGTCCCCTTCCGCTCTGGCCAAGAGCCCATGGAACTGCAACGTTCCTTCTCGTCTGACAAGAATACTGGGAGTCTTGCTGGGGGACAACCGTGCTAGAGCTCCATCTACGCACCGCCAGCGCCTGCCGTGCGTCAGGGCGCATGCGCGCTGCAGCCCGAGGAGGGCCGGGCAGGCCTGGCTGTTCTGGGAGGAAAGGTGGCCGCGCAGGTCTCCCCGTGGCCGGAACAGGTTGCCGCTGCTGCCTCCTTTCCAAGACCCTGTCCCTTACCATGGGCAGGGGCCACCTCAGAGCGTGGGGACACGACAGACTCAGGGCCAGATGACTCCTGTCCCTTGGCCCCTTCCTGTCTTATGCTCCCATTTCGGCTCCCTCGGTGCAGCCTGAAGGCCCCTCTAGTGCCACGGGTTTCCACACAGCTCTCCAGCCTGCTGTGGCCGTTGAATCCTGACTCCGGAATCCCAGGGTTTCGGAAAAGCAGAGTGTGGAAGCGCAGGCCGGCCGGCTGGGCAGAGGAAGCAGACGCTCCTGCAAGCAAATGGCTTTTCCACCTGTGCCTTGTCGAAGGCCAACCCCCGCCCTCGGGGACCCGGGCAGGAGGTGATCCGAGGGCTGGAGAGGAAACGTTTCGGAGGCCCCGCAGGCAACATGTCCCGGGCCAGGGCCGTGCTCGTGGCTGAGAGGGGGAGGAGGGCAAGAGGAACAGAAGAAGGCAAGGGTCACTGCCACTTTGTAAACTGCTCCTGGGAGGCCAGAGAGGAAATGGAGGAGGCCCTACAGGGAGGGGCTGGAACAGGAGAGGCAGACCACGAGTAGGGGGGGCACCTGCTGGGGCCGCAGGGAAGGAGGCCTGGGAACTAGCTCTCTTTCCATCTGCTTCCCTTTCCTGGAGCCCTTTCACAACCAGCCTCGCCTGGGCACAGTGGGCAAAACGCCGTTTCCTCAGGACCACAGAACCCGCCCTGACACCACTCAGCGTTGTTGTAAGAACTGCCCGTCTGCAAAGAGAGTAGGCCCTGGAGTCACTGCGGGGCTCGGAGCCTGGCTCTGCTGCCCACAGCTGAGTGACAGTGATGAGCGGCTTACCCACTCCAAGTCTTGGTTTGTCCTCTGTAACCGTGGTCCCCAAGCCCCTGCCCGGGACCGGTACCTGTCTGTGGCCTGTTAGGGACCGGGCCCTACCGTGCTCCCCTCACCTGCCCATGGAAAGATTGTCTTCCATGACATTTAGGAAACGGGCGGTGGGCGGGGGCGGGGGGGTGTGGCGCACAGCAGGAGGTCAGTGCGAGTGAAGCTTCGTCTGTATTTACAGCTGCTCCCGTTGCTCGCGTCACCACAGGAGCTCCAGCTTACGCGTGGAAAAACTGTCTTCCATGAAACTGGTCCCTGGTGCCAAAAAGCTTGGGGACCGCTGCTCTGTAAAATGGGGCTAATTGCTTATTAGGCAATATTAGAAAATTATTGTTAATTTTGTTATGTGTGATAATAGTTTTGTGATTCGGTGAGACGGTGATTCTATTGTCATTAAATGAGTACTCAAATATTCAGGAATGAGATGTCCCGATGTCCTTAGTTTACCTTAAACTCCTCTGCAAAGATAGAACAGACGCCGCTTTCGCCCAGTATCTGGTTCTGCTCTGCCGCAGGCATCTTCGCAGGGCGGAAGCAGCCCCTGCTCAGGGAAGGCCTGAGTTCGCTGGGAAGCTGTGGGAGGGGTGCTGGGTGGAGGGCGAGACGGAGACAGGAGAGGCCTTGGGGCAGTGGGAGTGGAAAGGAAGAGAGTTCCCTGAGCTTGGGGACAGGTCAGAGGTCAGTAGGCCCCTGGGAGAAGACGAGTCTGGAGAGAGCAGATCACGACCTGAAGGGCAGCGGAGAGGAGAGTGACCGACGACCGCGCAGGCCCCAAGGTGTGGACGGCATGGAGGCCAGCACCCGTGCTGGAGCGGAGGCTGGAGGCCACCCCTGTTCCTGGTACCTTGTAAGCTTTAGTCTGTTTGTGCTGCTATGACGGAGTGCCTGAGACCAGGTGATTTATAAATGAACATCAATTTATTTCGCACAGTGCTGGAGGCTGAGAAGTCCAAGACCAAGGCATCGGCAGGTTTGAGTGTCTGGCGGGGGCTGCTCTCTGCCTCTGAGAGCGCGCCTGGTTGGGGCTCCCTCACGCGGCTGTGGGGAAAAGGGAAACGGGGCGAGCGCCCTCCGTCCCACTCTTTTATAAGGGCACCTGCTCCCACTCGCGAGGGAGGAGCCCTCACGGCCTAACCACCTTTTAAGTCCACACCTCCTCATACTGACACAGTGGCAACCCCTGAATCTTGAAGGGGACACATTCAAACTGTAGCGTTAGGCTTGCCGATTCCGGTGGGACGCTGGAAAAAGGCAGAGGCCTCAGAAATGGAGTCAACTATTTGATTTTAATGAAACGAAGGGATATTTTCGCACACCGAAGTGTGTGGAGTAGGCTCCCACCACCGCATTGTTATCATTAGTGCTGTTGTTGCTGGAGCGGGCGTGACGCAGGCCTCAGAGCGTGCTGCGTGCTGCTTGGAGCGACTGAGGTGCTCAGGGCAGCTGAGGCCCCTTCCCCAGCGAAGGCCTTTCAGCTCCCAGGCTCTTCCTGCTTTTGCTCCAGCTGGCAATGCGGCTTTTACCAGGCCTGGAGTGACAACACAAGGACAGTTTCCTGTGGTTGAGTGTCTGGTTGGAGGGCCTGGTGGGAGTCTGGCTGGATCCAATGGGTGTCTGTCCGCAAAGAGCACAGGGCAGCCTGCCAGGCCAGCCCTTGGCCTTCGAAGGTGGGCCAGGCACTTGAGGTCTGTGGGGGAGGCCGGGGCCCACGGAAACCTCCAGTCTCTCTCCCCATCTCCAGGCCTGTCGCCTCCCCTCCCCCCCAGTGTCCTCCACCCAACCTGGCTAGATTCTCCAAGTTCCCTGGCTGGGGAGCAGGAAGGAATGGGGGGCTTCCAGAAAGTCTCTGCAGAGCTCCAGGGGAGGCTTGGCAACTAGCAGTTGTCAGCCGTCTCCTTGGCGACCAGCAGCCAAATAATTCTGGGAATGGAGGAGGGAGGGGACCTCTCTGCAGGGCAGCCAAGAGCAGCAGCTCCCGGCGCCCAGAAAACTTCAATTCCTCATTACCTGTGTCCATCGGGGTCTGGTCAGGAGGTGGAAATGATACCAGTTAGTTGAAAAAGAGAATTTAACATGAAGAATTGACAACTAGGTGTTTGGTTGTTAATTAGGTAAGCACAGGGAAACGAGAGAATGTGAAGGCACCATGGAGGTCGCAACCGCAGGAGCAGCCACCACTCCTGGGGCTGCAGAAACCGAAGGCAGAGTTTTAAAGGAGGGGGCCAGAGCCTGCGACCCAGACCTCTGAGGAGGGGCCTTTGCTCGGCTGGTGCCCGTGTCTCTGAGAAAGAAGGAAGGACTCCTGCCTCCAGACCTCTGCGGAAGGGGAGCCTGCCGCTGGTGCTGGGGTCTCTGGGGCAGGGGTGCGGGGGGGAGGGGCGGGGTGCGGGACGAAGTGTTGGAATAGCTGCAAACTGGATTCAGCCGCTGCTTCAGGATGGACCTGCTGCCCTGGAATGGAGACGTGTTGTCCGGGTGCTGCTTATGGGGAACACACAGACGAAACAGGAAGGAGCATGGCCGGCCTCCTTCCCCAGCCTGCAGCCCCGTCTCGTGGCCCCTGTGGGCTGAGTCCGGCAGGGAGCGGCTGGCAAAGCAGAAATGGGGTCCACAGGGCCCAAGCCCACCAACACAAAGCTGAGCATAGAGGGTATATTTCTGGAGCTGAGAGGCAAGAACCTTGAAGTATTAATCACCACAGTGCTGGACGTCTGGCCTTCCAACCATGTTGTTAATGACAAGAGCAATGCTGAGCGCATAGTAGGTGCTCACCTAATATCGTTGCCCGGCCTCTGCCCTGGCTGATTCCTGAAACGGCACATGGGCAGGTATGGGACAGCCCCTCCCTGCCCCTTCTTGGCCTTACTTTAGCTTTTTCAAAGTTACTGACATTCACAGGCTCTGATAGCTGGAAGGAATTTTATATAACGGTGAAGACAACAGCAGCAAAGAAATACTGAGGTTAGAGTGGCCTTATGAAAATTATAAAATCACTGTGATCAAACCATTCATTAAAAGTAAAGGACGGAGGGGGCAAGGGCAACATACTTAACCTAAACATCTGTACCCCCATAATATGCTGAAAAAAAAAAGGTAAAGGACAAGATAAGTAGCCCCATGGGACAGAAATAGAACCAAGTCGAGAAATGTATCAAGTATGCCTGGATTACAGGGTACGATAAAGGTGGTGTTCAAACCATGTGTTATTTAATCAATTGTGTGGGCACAAGTGGCTACATGTCTGAATGAAAAAAAAAGTTAAGATCTCTATCCCGTAAGTTATTAAAGCTAAATTCCAAATAGATGAAACAGATGAAAGATTTTAATTTAACATTTAAAACAAGTTCATTAAGATAAATATTAGGAGAATATTTATGCAAGAGTTTGAGATTCTTTTAAACAAAATAGAAAATCCAGAAGCTATAGAGGAAAAGATAGACATAAGATGTTTAAATTTTAGAAGAAGATACCATATGAAAAGTCAAAAGACAAATTATAGAATGGAAAAATTATTTCAATATATATCACCAATAGGGATTAACATGTATAATACACAAAGAGGTCTTCTATGTCAATAAGAAAGAGAAATAACCTAGTAGAAAAATGGGCAAAAGATAGGAATAGGTGATCATAGAAGAGAAAATTCAAATGGCCAATAAATTTATGGAAAGATGCTCAAACTAATAGTGGAAGTACAAATTTTAAAAATGGGATACTATTTTTCATTTATCAGAAGAGTGAAACTTGAAAAGAATAATCATACCTAGGGCTGGAGAAGACGAGGGAGAAACAGTCCTCTTCATCACAGCTGGTGGGTATATGCATTGCGCAGACTTGCGAGAAAGGGACCCGGGAAAATACACGAAAACTAAAAATAAGCATCTCCTCGACTGAACTAGGTGATTTCTCGGAATTATACTACAGGAAAAAAGCAAACCCCAATAGGCAAGAATATGCGTACAAAAACATTTTAGACCATTTTTTGGTAGTGGCAAAAATACCAGTAATTGTCGAATGATATACATATATGCATGTAATGTAATGTTATAAAACTATTAAAAACGATACATTGCAGCGAGACAAATGACTCCACTTAGGTGAAGAACCTGGAGCAGTGAAAATCGAGACAGAAAGTAGAATGGTGGTTCTGAGCTGGGGAGGAGGGAAAATGGGGAGTTGTTTAATGGGTATAGAATTTCAGTTTTGCAAGACAGAAAGTTCTGGAAACGGCTGCACAGCAATGCAAATATACTTAATGCTACTGTACACTTAAAATGGTGAAGATTGCAAATTTTACTTTATGTGCATTTTGCCATGATTTTAAAAAAACACAAAATTAGAGGGGCTTTCACATGCTTTGTTAGATGAGAAAAGCAACTTGGAGAGAAATCTATGTGGTATTTTCAAAATAAATGTAAATAAACGCCTGCTGGGCAATCCAGACCTGCTAGCCGTGGCCGGAGTCCTCTGGCTCCAGAGCGGCCTCCATGCTCGCCAAAGCCCAGGCTCCAGGTGGGGCGGGTGTGGATCTAAGCCAACTGGCCGTGGCAGCAGTAGGTGGCAGAGCGCCCTGTAGACACACTGCTGCCCTGGTGTTCTCCAGCTCAACTCCCCCCAACATCACAGGATCTCGCACAGCCAACCCAGGCCCACGCTGGTTCCAATAATACACTGTATTGCAATGAGAAGCCCGGTTTATCATCCCTCCGGCCCCAGCTCGCCCTGAATAGGCACAGATGACCCAACCGTGAGTGGGGCTTGAGCCAGTAATCAAAGAGGAGACTGTTCTGCGCCAGGGGGTGAGAAGGGCAGGGCCCGGGGAGCTGAGCCGGCCCAAAGGAGGCATCAGCCTTGCAGGGCAGAGGGGCACATTCTCAAGCTGAGGGCAGAGGCAGGGCTGAGTAGATTCTTCGAGGGCCACTGTTCTGCTCTTCTCGGGCCGTATCTTCTCTCTCTGGCCTCCAAGCCTCCTTCAAAAGGCTTACATCCCACGCCAGACACATCTCCCCATCTCCCATCTTCGAATACTGTCCCGATTTCTCTTTGTTTGCGCTTTTATCTCTCAATCCTCAAACCTCTGTGTATGCAATAAGAAATAAAGGGCATCTCTCTACCCTTCCACTCTTCCTAGAGCTACAGGATCATCAAAACTCAGATGCTGAAAATAACCCAGAGATCCCCTGGGTCCCACCTACGTCTCGGCGCAGGGGCTCCCTCCGCACACCCTGACCGAGGCTATTCCAGCTCACCCCGCATGCTCCAAGCTGTGCTGTCCAGTAGGGCAGCCGCTGGCCACGTGTGCCTATTTAAAATTAAATGAACTAAAACTGAAAGTTCGGTGTTTTAGTCACACTGGCCACATTTCAAGTGCTCAGCAGCCACATGTGTGGGACGATACATCAAGATATATGAAGGATCCCATATCTTACCCTAGTTGTAAACTAACCAGTTAGTCTGCCAGTTTCGCGAATGCTGGCAAAAGACTCCTGGGTCAGAGACAAAGGACTTCATCATTTATAGCAATGTCAGTAGCCAGAGTAACAGCATTTTCTTGCTCCCGTTTCCCTAAGCTCCAGTTCCCTTGGGGCTACGTGAACAAGGCCGAATGACACCTGCGCGCGACGCGTTGTGCAACCAGAAAGGCACCGTGAGGTTAGGGAGCTGGATCTTCTGTGAGGGCAGTAGGCACGCCGCCCTTCCCTCCGCAGGGAGCCACTGTCTGCCTTTCAAGGCTGCTGGCTATACACAAATGTCCTTGAAAAGTGTTCCGAAGTCGGGCAGTGCCTCTGCTTGCAAAAATGTATAGAAATGCAAGCAACCCGTGGAGAACTGTCTCGCAACCACGGTGCAGCAGGGAGCATCTCCATCACTGCAGAAAGTTCCACTGGACGGTGCCGCTCTAGAGAATGGGGAGCTCACTTACTTTCTAGGTCCTCTCCGCCACTTCTGAATCCCGACCCACAAGTCACAGAAAACGAAGCAAGCACTGGCCCTTTGCACCCTTAGTGTGAACTTCAAGATGTTTTTCTTGATGCATATCATACTTCTTGCCGTTCTTAACTAGGCTGCAAAAGGCTGAGCCTGATTTCTCGTGCTTCATCCTCAAAATGACACCGTGAGAAGGGGAGACAGTCGTAAGCCAGGAGGGGTGGATGGTTCTGGCAAAGACCCAGAGCTGGGGTGACCAGACAAGGCCGTAGGGGCTGGGACACATGGGTGACACAGGCAGAACACTTAAGCGCCTGAACACACCAGCAAAGTGCTCCCCAAACTTCAGCAGGCATCAGAGTCACAGGGAGGGTTTGAGGGAAGAGACTGCTGAGCCCCGGAGTTCCCAGGTCAGGAGGTCTGCAGTGGGGCCCAAGAACGTGCATTTCCAAGATGTTCGAAGGTGGTTCTGATACTGCTGACCTGGACGCCACAGCTTGAGGCCTGCCGCTCTAGCATGGTGTGTGCACTTCGGGCAGCATGCCAGGGGACACACGCAGGGACAATTTTTCACCTTAGAGATGTTTGTCTGAATGTATGTTGGAAAAATACAACTAGCACATCAGACTGGTTATATCCTTAAGCAATAGTAAGTTGATTTAAGGGCATATTTACGTATACACGTAGCTGTGCATACGCAGTGTGAAGATCGGCAAAGACGGCCAAGGTGGGAGAGCAGCGACTGAGTCTGGGCGGTGCTCACCCAGGAGAGGAGCCGGGACGGGGCAGAGTGGGATTCGGACAGGCCCACAGCCAAGTCCCCGCTCCACTGTGATGGCAAATCTCAGCCTCAGCTTCCTTGTTTATAAGACAGCATTAAGTTTCCACGAGTGTTTCCCAGGATTTGTGAGGACCAACTAAGTCACTGGCTCCTTCCCTGGCTCCCTTCCTTCCTCAGGAAGCAGGCGGTCTCTGCCCTTGGACTGCTCACAGACTAGGGGACATGCTCCATCACCTTTAAATGCTAAGAAATTATGAGGGACTTTTACAGTCCCAGGGCCCCCACCCTTAAGACAGAAGCCACCCCTCCCTCTGGCTGAAGCCCGAGGACTCTGGAAGGGGAGCCGGGCCTGGGGTGGGCTGGGGGCCAGAAGGTCGCGCAGCTGTCTCCCGGGACGGCAGGCGCAGACCCCGAGCTCGCCCTCCCCCCTGCCTGCTGTGCGTGCAGTCCTGGGGGCAGCTTTCTTTTCTAACCGTGATGCCTGAGGTTCATGACGAAACCGCTTGCTGAACCCTGAGCCGGCACCCAAGTGAGAGACAGGGACTTGGCCTGGCCCAGAGAGTCCATCAGGACAGAATCCATGTCCCTTTTTCTGCCTGGTCACGGGGCCCAGTCTTAATGGCAGTGGGGCAGCAGGAAAGAAAAAAATGACTCAACAAGAAAGGAAAATTCAAATACCCTTGGGATGATCAGCGTGGACAAACCTCTCTAGAGGAGCCCTTCAAGGAGCTCAGACTCCAAGCACCGGGGTCTTGCTGGCTGGGACAGACGACAGGAGCCTTTTCAGTGAGCCCCTGACTTCGTGCTTTTGGCTGAGCTCTCTGGACTCCGAGTGGAGTTTCCATCACACATTTGTTCCACAGGTCTCTCTGCTCCCTGCCCTCCTCGTTCAAATGATCTCAGACGGACATAAAAATGGCTGAGCTCAGCACAAGTGGCTGAGACATGAACATTGCCTCAGGGTCCCCGCGGACCCCAGCTGGGTACCATGCCGCCCCGGGTTCCACTTGGACAGGAGAAAGTGAACTCATTTATTCGGTTGTTTTAAGTGAGCTAACCCTAGGCAGTGCCAGAGGATGAACACATAAATCTTTCCCAGAGCTCGGAGTCGCTGCCAAACACCTTGGATAAAACCTCCTGCCTGTTCAAGACAGTTTTTCCTCCCCTCTAAAAGCGAGGAGGGCAAAACTACTAAAAATCTAAGGGGTTGGGGTGGGGTGAGTGTTGGCAGATGCTGGGAATGACCAGCTTGTCAGCGCTTTGGCCTCATAAAAGTTCTTCCAGTAAGAAAGGCAAACTTTTAAATCAGAGATTTTTCTTAACACTCTTAGTGGATCCTGAGGGTGTCGCTGGTCACTTGGTGTGGCTGTGGGTTAGCCCTGGCCGGGCTTCTATCTCCGAAGGCCGCATTTGCACCGGGGGTGGGATAGCCTGCCCCGTGCCACCCTCTGGGTGTCGTCATAGCCTTGAATGTTCTAAACCTGAGCAAACTCAGGCCGACAGTTCGAAAACATTTTGAAAACCTCCCAGCCAGAGGGGAGCCTCGCTCCCGGAGCGCTTGGTGTGGCAGAGGATGAAGAGCTGCTTTCTCTTGGCCTTCGTTAAGAGATTTCTTGTAAATTTTTATTCTTTGCAAATACTTTGCAACAACGAACATGTGAGAGAAAGTCGATCACAGCCATCCTGCTCCTACAACGTGTCACGTGGCTTCGAGTCTCCAAGTTTCTCGTCCAGACACAGACCTTTGAAGCACAGCTGTGACCAGGACGCTAATCCCCCCAGCGTGGGCTCCCCCTTTTTTTCCAGCCAAGAATTCCCGCCTAGATCTGTGTTCTAAAACTTTGCTACTCACGTTGTGGTCTGGAAACCAGCAGCACCACCCAGACCTGCTAAGCCGGAAGTCTCCAGGTTAAGGAGAGCCCTGGAACGTTCGTATCTAAGGAGGTGGAGGGCTCTGAAACACACCGGCTGAGTCAAAACTCTTGTACGACTTGTGTGGGGTCACTCAAGCTCCTGCTTCCCTCTCTCTTCCCACAGCTGTGGAACGTCTGTGGGGTGCTGGGCCTGGGTTGGGTGCCGGCTCCACAGACAGCCAGATCTGTCAGCCACGGTCACTGCCGTCCGGCGCTCGAGGCCCTCGGAGGCTGAAGCATGGTGGCACCACAGTGTCAGCGCTTAACGGGATCGCAGAGCTGAAGGGCCCCGGACCAACGAGGCCATGGCGGGTGCAGTGACCTTGTCCGTGGCCGCAGAGCAGGCTCGGGCGCAGGTGGGGCTCTGCCGGGGCTCCGCCCGTCTCCACACACCACTTCTCCTCCCCGCCACACGCACGCTGTCTGCTGGCAGAACATGTACCCATGGCGGCACGTGGGGATGCGCGGAAACGAGATGCTGGGTCTCTGTCGAGGTCCTCCTCCTCCAGGGAGCCCACCTCACCCCCGCACGCCCTGCCCCTCCCTGCGCCGTCACAGCCTCCTGGCTCAGATGCCTTTGCTGACGGACCTTTCCGAGACAAGAAAGACCTAGCATGTGATTCAACATTGTCAGGAAATCAAGTCTCCGCAATGGACCGAATAAATTATTAATACCAAATGGATGTAGATAACAAGCCAGAGGAGATTTTGGAAATAGATAAAATGGGTCTAAAACTAATCTTGAAGAAATACACTGGTAATGATACTTTTTTAAAATACGAGAGAGAATTAAAGTAGCCAAGAGAGGGGACAAATCCTTAAATTAAAACACATTACATAACAGTAATACTTAAAACTCCTACTGGCATAAGAATAAACTGGAATTAAGTACATATCCAGGATCCCGTAGGTGTTGAAGTGTGTAGAATTCAGTATGATAAAGGAGATATCAGAAGCAAATAGAAAACAGAAGTTTCTCAATAAGTGGTATCAGAATTATTAGTTAACATTTTTTAAAAAGGGAAAATGTGATCAATTTGACATGCTTCATACCAGAACAAATTTCAGCTGGATTAAAGTCAAATATCATTTTAAAGAGAAAAACCACAATAATAATGGAGAATAAAGTTAAACGTTTTCTAGAGTAGTGCTAACATCACAGAACCAGCAGAAAAAAAAGTCACAAAATTATTGATATATTACAAAAAATTAAGGAATTTTGTGTGAAACAACTATAACAAATTTAAAAAGGCAGACAGACTGAGAAAACATATTTGTCAGTAAAAAAAGGTTAATATCTTTATTTGAAAAAATCAATTCACACATATATTTCACAGAACTTGATAAGGAAAATATTAAGATCTCATAAGATAAATGGGCAAAGAACACTACAGATATTTTTCAAACAATGAACCACATATTGAAAACAAATACTCAATCTTGTTTGTACTAAAAGAAATATAAGCCAAAAAAGGTTACCAAGCAATTTTAAAATGAACACATTCCTTGCCAGTAAGGTGAGATAAAACAGAGAGGGCGATAAATGCTGTGCCGGCTACAGCCTTTTGGAAGCGATTTGGCAGTCAAAAGCCATAAAAATTCTCCTATTTTTCGACCTGGTACCCAAACTTAATGTCTCTAATCTTAAGAAATAATTCAAAATATTGAGCAAGGAGATGTTTGCTACAGCATTATTTATAATCGTAACATTGGAAAACTGGGCATCACATAAATGTTCAAAAAAGGCAGTATATGCATATTCACTAGATAGCATGATCTGGTCCATTATTATTTTGAAGAAATAATCCCAAAGACTATGTGGCAACATGAAGAAAACACCTGAATGTTTCAAGTAAAAGGATATAACATATATGCACTATGATTAACTACACGTTTATATTAAAAGGAACAGGATACAAGACAATAATTTTTATGATAAAGTAAGGAGAATTTTGATAATTTTTCTACTATTTTTGTTACTTTATTGCTCTTATAATATAAACATTAAATTTAAAATAATCCACATTCTGCACAAGTTGACAGAGCTGACAAAGAGATGACCATGTGGGGAAGAAGCCAATGAGTCTGAGAGTTAAGACAGGTGTAGTGAGAAGTTAATCAGTCCATTTTCATTTGTGGAAAACAATATTCTTTTGTGCAAAGCTTCTGTGACTCGTTCTCCCATGTGTGCAGCTACTTGTTTGGGGCCATGGAAACATGGTGTCTTCGAGTAGGAGGAGTCTCAGAGATGAGCTTATTTCAAACTCTTAGTAATTCAAGAACCAGAACTGCAGCATCCTTTACAAGTAACTCTCCTCCTTCTGACTGACTGAATACTCCTGTTAATGGGGAGCTCACCACCTCACAAAGTGGCCTGTTCAGCCTGTGCCTCTGAACCTCACAGAGAGCAGGGCTTCCCAGTAATCACTTCCTTCCAACTGGGATTTCAGGCCATGAATCACAAACTAAGGGACTGGAGTGAGACTGTACCATTCTTTCTAGCAATAGAAAATTATTAAGCTCAAAATAGGAGACTTCATTCATGAAGAATATATTCTAAAAATGAGAATATAGAAACCTACGGTTATTCTGATTAGAAAAAAATTATGGGTAAAGATTAATTCCTAAAGAAAAGTGCTGCAGATACTTCTCTAAAGACTTTAGATTCTCATTTAAAATTTTTGAGTAATTCTTCTGAATGTGGGAGGGAGACAGCCTCTCTTCAGAGCTCTTCTTCCTGCTGCTACTGACGCATCAGGAGTGGAAAGCTGACATTGGGAAAGGAGAGCAGGCCAGCGGGACCCTCCGTGGGATTGCTGAACACGCTGGTGCTTTGCAAGCCAAGAATCGTCCCACTTCAGATGCGTTTCCTGTATTTCACAAGAAGAGTCTAAAAGTTTAATGTTTAAAAGGGGGTGGAAAATCCACATTAAAAATGGAGAGTGGTGCTGCAATCCCACCCCCATTCCAAAATGACGTCTGCACAGCAGTAAGGGAGACTGGAGGAAGAGAGACCTGTCTTGCGACAGTGGCTCAAACAACTTCTCTCTGAGGACAGGAAACAGTGAAGGACGGGCGGGCGGGGCTGGGAAAAGGCCAGCACGTGGCCGACCATCCCGCTGAGGGGCCCACAGGGCACAGGAGGGCAGCCAGTGAGAAGGCAGACTCCCCGGAGGACACCGCCAGCCCAGGCAGAGCAGCAGGGCGGGAAGGGGAAGTGCCTCACTCTTCTCTTAGCCATGGATTGAATAAAGTATACAAATGTTGGGGTGAGTACGTTTTGGATTTGTTCTAGAGCAGAAAGTTGGTATTCCCTGCAGCATGTAGCAAGACTGTGGTAGTTCACAGCTTATGGGTTACATCGATATGAGGGTCTTTGATATACATGATTAGTCCCCCAAAGTGGCTGCAGTGAAGGGGTTAAGGTTTAAGAGGATCTGATTCTTCTGCTACTCCCTTGGTAAAACCAGTATGTGCCCATTTGCTGGGCACAAACTGGACGGACTGTCTGGGGGTGAGAGCAGAGTTGGGCCCCCAGCTCAGGGAGCAAAGTACAGGCCCATCCCAACTGCTGGGCTGTCTCTGCTTGGGTCCCCTTTCTAATCTAGGCCTCTACTTGAATCACAGGGAAGGAGACTGAGTCTCTCAGAGGACTGAGAGCCAAACCGAGGCTCGACAAAGCCAGCCTCTCTCCCCCTGCTGTCTGGAAAGGTGCTGCTCACTGTCCCAGCCCTGGCCCCCAACCTCAGCAGTGCTCTAAGATTTTCCACTGTTGATCACTGTGCAGAGACTGCCAGTGGCTTTCATGGTGACCGAGCTTTGCTGAGGAGGATCAACACTTTCTCATGACCAAAAGCAGTAATGTCTCCTGAGAAGGAGCTGTCAGACATCCTCCCAGACTGTGACCAACTCATGTGCCTTTCCTATTACTAATAGTTGCCTTAGATCCAGCACGGACATCACAGCAGCCATGCCCAGGCGAGGTGTTCACTCACCACTGGAACTCACAGTCCTGCTCTACGTAGTTGTGAACTTCAATATGCTAACAGCATTAAGCTGGCCAAGAAAAACCAAATGGATTTGGTTTAGCATTTGGTGCCAAGCAATACACAGCTGATTGACCGAGCTCACAGACGCACTGGAATATTGCGTCTTCATTTTTTGCCTCTCCATTTACTTCTTCCTCAGGCAGGCACAGAGAGAGGTGACCTTGGCCAGGCCATGTGGGGAGATGGGGAAATTGCTTATAGTTCTGACCAGGGAGCTGCGCCCTGCAGAACAGCCTTGGGATTGTTGACTCACCAAACTGGACAGCTGGTGTTAACACAGCTGTGATGCGTGCAGAAAACAGGGTGGCTTTGCTGCCCGCTAGGTGGTGAGATGGAGGGATGTGAGGAGAGGGGCAGAGGGGAGGCAGGAGAATGGCCAGTGTTTGCAGGCCTACGGGAACAGCTGCCAGATGAAAATTACTGGAGACACTCGTAGTAACTGCTATAGATCTTACCAGAGATCTGCACTGGAAAGGGAAGTGGTAAAGTTTTATTTAGGATACTCCAAGACTGAGCTGAGTATGGTTGGAAGTCCAACTCAATTCTCAACTAGTAAGAGAGAGCAAAACGTCTTGATACACTTCCCATGCTTATTCATCCTGTGTCGTATAACTGGGGTTCAAAACCAGGACAGAAAACCTCAAGGAAAGATGTTAATGAATGAGGAAATGGCAAAAGAAAAATATTTTCTCAACAAGAACAAATATTCGTCAAGCACCTATGATGCGCTGGGCACTGTGTTGGGGCCGAGTACTGTGTGGACAAAGGCTGGCCACTGGCAGCTGGTCAGAGACGAAGGCAGGCACAGCACCAGGAGAGCTGGGGGGGACATTCGGAAGTGGGAGCTCCACTGTATACAGCTTCCGTCTCTGTGGACCTCTCTTTGCCTGGCGTCTCCTCCTGAAGACAGTGTCTTTATCACCGACTGCTTTACCTATGCTCCCAGCTCCCATCTGTGTGTGTATTACTGGACTCTGCCCTTGGAGAGTGATTTTGTCTGAACGGGGAAGGGATCTGTATTGTTTTCTAGGTTCTCTAGGTAGTTCTAGTGATGAGCTGGGTCTGGAACACTGCCTCGGAGGACTCGGGTTAGAAAACTGCCAGGTGGTACCCTGTCCACTCTGAGAAGGCGCAGTCTGTTTTCACGCTGGCTTAGTGACTGAATTCTGAGATGACTTACATCTCATTCCCCTCTCTTTCCCTGGTGTTAGCAGAAAGGTGCATGACAAGTACCTGCTGTTGGATGAGGGAGCTTGATGATTCTCAGGTATTTCTGAACACTGCTCTTAGGGATAAAATCAGGCAGGGTGACGAGCAAGCAGAGTATTAAAGCAGATATGGCAGAAGCCACCATCCCGCTGGGGTGGCAGGAACATTCACGGAAGCCACTGGTGCGGTCTGGCGCTGTGACGGAGCTGGTGTCTGGGCTCCAGCTGCGAGTCCTGCTCTGGCTTTTCGGGGGAGTGTCCATTCATCCCATTTTCTTAAGCTCACTGTCGCACTTCTGTGTAGCAAGAGTGAGGGATGAAAAGCATCTCGGTGGGACTTGCAGAAAGAGATCCAGGATTCTCAGACACGCCTTCATGCTCTTAAAAGCAAAACCTTCGTGCTCCCTGAAATGTTACTTCTTTAATAGGGCTACTGGTTTTTTTTTTTTTTAAACTGCCCCACTGCCCATTTTTAAGAAATACCCATAGTAAAAGCCACATTTTCAGAGACTATGAAATAACTGACGATGGAGTAAATCTTCCTTAATTTGAAAACAGTAACGAGCAAAATAAAAAAATATTGTGAAATTCTGTATATCAGTTGAAACATTAAAGCAACAAAACACCTTCTCTTCCAAATGGTTTCACCTTTTCAAGGTTTTACCCTGTACTTTTAAGAACATGCATGCCCTCCTGTCAGGGAGGGCGCGGTTTGGGAGGGAAGACGCCGCCTGCTGGAAAGGGCAGATGTGAGTGATGCCTGAAGACCTGTGGCTTTTTCCTCCTGGTTCAAATTCTAAAACCGGCGAAGTTCTACTGCCATCTCATGGCATTGTAAGATGCTCACAAGAGGCATGATCTGCTCAGATTATATAGACAAACAAAATCCACACAGAGATGCTTACCTGGAAAAAGATTAGAAAAAAAATAATCTTGCTTTTTTTATTCAAAAGGATCACATGTTTCACATCAATTTGGTTTCAAAAAGACCTCAGGTCTTAAAACTAAGGGCACCATGACATTTATTTTGCCATCTGTCTGACAGTTTCACATCGAAAAAGCCTCAACATAAAAAATTACCTTCAAAAATTACCATTGGAACATTCTCACATAAACTAGGATATTTCACAAACAATAAAGTCCTTTCTTCAATATTCAATCTTTTCAATTTCATCCATGTCTTCAGGGTCAAGCTGCTTAATACTGCTGTCTAAAAGAACAAAAGAGAATGGAACCAGTCTTACCCCAGGGCCTAAACATGCAACTTCATTCCATCCCACTCTGACACCTTGTATGGAAAGCCTTGAGACAGGAACACACAGAAAAGATGGTGCCAAAATATCCAACTAATACTAACTAAAGTAGTGTCAAGGGCACCAGGCTGAAGAACATACACATCCAGACACCTGGGGCAGAAAAGGGCCTGCGGAAGACACTCCTCCATGCAGTCACCACAGCAACAGTGGCCGCAGTGCCCCCTCCCCAGCTAGCCTGATGCAGAGGCACCTAACCTACTTCCCCAAAGGTAGGTGGATGTGCTCGATCAGTCTGCAAACTTCTAAAACTTACATGCCATATACGTGCCTCTGGGCATGTCCCTGGGGAGAGTGCCCACTGCTTCCCACAGAGGTTAAGGACCACCGTCCCAGAAGGTGAAACACTTCCTCCTCCCCTGCTCCCAGCCACGTCCATGGCCTTCGGGGCATGGGGTAATTTGAGGAGTGCACATCCCAGTCACAGGACCCTTTGTGTTTCCAGCAATACAATCTGCCAGGCCAACATCGGAGCCCAGCTTGTTTAGCGGGGGCTGGAAGAAAGGCAGCAGACCTCAGAATTTAGGACTATTCTATCTGGGAGAGTGGAGCAAGAGGGGGGAAAAGTGTCAATAAAAGAGGAAGCTGGGGACAGAACTTCCCAGGGATAGGGCTTCATTACTTTGCGGTACAGGATGTGAAAATCTGCTCCAGATTCCAGAATAAGCTATAATATGTGAGTCTGAGCTCGTATTAATTCCACTTGATCTTTAAAGTTTTCTTTAACTGCCACATAAGAGTTATACAATCACCTGTCTCATAGTACAACTCTGGGTCTGTGCATTAGAAGCTGCCCACACCCTGGCTTCTGCCTCCACACTCTCACGAGCCTCAAGCTCCCACACACACCACCGCTGTCGGCACCAGCAGGTCCGCAGCTCACGCTGCCGGAGCGGCGCCACTTACTGAAATGGTCCTGGATCTTCATGAGCAGGGGCAGCTTGTCCACCTCAATCATGTTGAAGGCGAGGCCCTTTTTCCCGAAGCGTCCCGTCCTCCCTATGCGGTGGAGGTAGGTCTCATAGTCTGGCTCCTGTGCTTGGTTTACAGGGAGATCGAAGTTCACAACAATTGTCACCTGCTTCACATCAATCCCTAGAAGAGGAAAGACACTGTAGGGTTCCGCAACATTTTCCTTAAGACATGGCCATTCGAGAACCACATTTGCTGAGGGAACGGTCATTAATAGAGACAATTTAGAAATCAAACCTGGGTTTATGTAGTCAAAACAGGTCAGGAGTTTACCAGCATGCCGTGACGTCTATGGTGCTAGAGAAGAGCGTCAATACAGGCTAATTCTACAGATGTCTAAATATGTACAAAGTGTGTGCGTGTGCGTGTGCGTGGTGGAGAGGTGTTCGCACCAAGCCCACAGACCTAGGTCCCCACAGGCCCTTGGTTTTGTGTCCCCTCAGCCGTCACAGGGCCCTGGCTCTGTGCCATTCCAAGCCTCCTCTTCCAGTCGGGTCTTTTTTATTCCTTCCCTTGCTTCAACGGTTGTAACACTTTCCAGACTGGCTTTCCCTCCACCTCTTCTCCCACTGCTCACATCTCTCCACAGTGGTCAGCACAGCCATGCCCAGGATGCTCGTGTTCAGAACCCACTGCCCAACGCGTGTAGGATGAAGGACAAACAATTCAATACCTTACATCACATAAAGTCTCATCTCTTTCTCTCCTGACTCACAAATACAGCACTCCAATCCTACAGTCTGGCCATTTCCCAAACAAACTGTAATTACCATTCAACAGAATTGCCATCTCCCTTCAAAACCCTTCAAATCTAACAATGCCTAGGAAGACCTCTGGGAGCCTTGGTGCCTCTCCTTATCCAGCATGAACAAGGTGCTGGGACACATCCTTGTCCTCTCTGCACTGCACCTTGACCCTGGAGCTCCTTGTGCCTCTTTCCTGTAGGGTCTAGAGCTGTGCTGCCCAATACGGCAACCACTGGCCACATGTGGCTATTTAAATTTAGTTAAAACTAAAAATTCTGTTCCTCAATCACACTAGCCGCATTTCAAGTGTTTTGAGAGCTGTCTATGGCTATTGGCTACCAACTAGAGAGCACAGAATAGAACATTTCCCTCCCTGCAGAAAGTTCTGTTGGGTCCTGCTAGTCTAGAGGGGCAGAGTCTAGGTGGTGAGCTCCGGAAGGCAGGGACCTCATTCTCTCTCAGGGCACCCTTCCCAAGTGTAGTGCTCAGCACTCACTTCCAATACTGCAGCCTCTCAGCTCTATTTGCTGAACTAAGAATGAACTGGGAAACACTTTTTGAGTATAGGGGTCTAAGCATACAAGCAAGGATACAGAGGAAGGACAAAAAGTAGGAAGGCCCTTGACTTGAAACAAAAAACGTTTTTTTTTTTTTCTCCCTGGTAGACCTTAGAGATGCTCAACATTAGTAGGGAAATGCAAATTAAAACTATAATGAGATACTATTGCGTATCTACTAGAACAGTTAAAATTAGAAAGAGTGACAATACCAACTGTTAGCAAGAATGTAGAGCAGCTGGATTTCTCCTACACTGCTGATGGGAATGCAAAATGGTACAGCCACTATGGAAAAAGTTTTGTAGCTTCTTATAATGCGAAATATACACTTACAATATGATCCAACAATTCCACTCCTAGGTATTTACCCAAGAAAAATAAAATCATATATCTACATAAAGGCCTATACATGAATTTTTATTACAGCTTTATTTAGAACAGTTCCAAATTGGAAGCAATCCAAGTGCCCATCAACTGGGGAATGGATGAACTATCAATGGAATATTACCAGCAATAAAAAGGAACTACTGACACGTGTAGCAGCACTGATGAAACTCAAAAGCACTGTGAGGTGCAGGAAGTCAGACACGAAGGCTGCCTGCCATAGACATTATGTGGCATTCTGAAGGACACAAAAATATACAGACAGTAGTTGCCAGAGGCCATGGGATGTGTGCGGGGGAGACTGACTTCAAAGGAAAACAAGGAGACTGGGGAGATGGAGATGTGCTGTGTTCTGGTGACAGTGACGGTTACATCACTGTGTATGTTTGTCAAAACTCACCAACTGTACACTTAAAAAAGAGTGAATTCGGTCAGATGTAAATTATACCTAATCACCTGACTTTCAATACACACACCTCGAGCACAAACATTGGTCGTGATGAGAACCTTCTCTTTTCCATCCCGAAACCTCTGAATGATGGAAGCTCGCTGCTCCACGGTCAGCTCCCCACTTAATAAAGACACCTGGTGGCCATCTTGCATCATCTCCACGGTCAACCACTTGGCGTTTCGACGAGTCTGCATGAAAAAGCAAAACCCACCCATAGCATCCCACGGTAAAGCCGCTTGCCTGCTGTGCTCGTGCTATATTTATGATGCTCACACATGCAGGGTCATGGGGAGAGGGAGAGGGCTGCAGAGGAGTTTTGTTCACCTCCCCCCCAGTCCTCTAGGGCCTCAGAATGTGGCATGGAACTTCCCCTTGCCTATGCTTCTGAGGGCCACATCCTCTCAGTCAGCCCGAGCCTTGGCTTTCTCACCACAAGATGGAGACAAACACGCTCCACCTACCTCACGTGGTGCTGTAGTGACAAAATGATATAATGCAAAAACGACAGCAACAGACACACCAGAGTGCTTCCTACGTGCCAGGCATCTGGCTGGAATCTTTATATGCACTGTGGTCATGTGCCTTCACAACAATTTAACACAGTAGCCACCTAATTTCATTTAAAACATTTAAAGACAGATCACCCTCCCTCAAAAGCTTAAAACTGTTAAGTAACTTGTCCAAGGTGACATGGTTAGCCAGTGGCAGAGCTGTGCTTTCTTTTATTCTACAGCTGTGTTTTCAGCGCTGTTCATGTGCCAGACAGGTGCTGGTCTGGAACAGTGGATATGCGAGTGAGGGAGATGGATGAGACCCTGCTCTCGTGAAGCTTAGAATGTTCACATGGTAATGAGAAAATAAAACAACACACAAACATGAAACATATCAGACAGCAAAAAAACAAATAGGAAAATTAAAATAGAGTGCTATTAACAGCAAGTAACACCTTCAACCTGATAAAGGGCACCTGTAAGAACTACAATAAACATGAATCTAAATGCAGAAGCATTAGAAGCAGTCTCTCCAAAATGAGAAGGCCTGCTGTTTAATATCATAGTGAAGATCCTACTTCACTACTGAATCTTTCTAAGTTTCACACATAAAATACAGATAATTTCTATTCTGAGTAGCTCTGAAGATTAAACTAGATAATACACAAAAAGTGCTGAACATGATACCTGGCTACGTGGTGCTTATTGATATTATCACCCCCCACTCCGCCTGTAGGGAAATGTGGGCACGATGAAGACAAATCCGCACTTTACCTGGCAGAAGATGATGGCCTGACCGATGGTGATGCCCCCGTAAATGTTGCACAGAGCTTGGTATTTGTCTTTCCTGTTCTCGCACAACACATAATACTGTCGGATGTTGTTCAGGGTCAGCTCTTCCTTGCGTAACTTGATGACGTTAGGGTCGGGAATGATTCGCTCGGCAAACTGCCACACAGAATCCTCAAAGGTTGCTGAAAAGAGGAGCATCTGGCATTCAGAGGGCAGAGCTCTGTAAGAGAGGAGGGAAGGCCATCACTGGCTGCCATCTTGTCACTCTCCTTTAAGCACTTCATGTCACCGTCATCGCCTGCTCCATGCACACCTGCTACACCTCCACATGAGGAGCCAAGTGGCCTGCCCCTCCTTGTCACTAAGAATTTGGAAACATGAAAAAACAGAACGTGGAGCTCAGAGGAAAGTTTGGGACGTATTCTGGAGGCCTGAGATTTCTCGTGCCAGTTTCCTCCTTAGGGGAGGCAGACTCAGGCAGCCAGTGGGGGGTCTAGGTGCTCTTCACGGTTACAGTCCCACACACAGGGGAAAGGAAACAGTCATTCCATGGCAGGTGTTGTATATCTTGGGAGGGGAAGAACAGCTACCTCTAACTTTATTTAGAGTGGGAAGAATCTGGATATAAATAAAAGGGGAGCAAAACGGGAAAGTGTATTAACTACAATGTACACGGAACCCATAATGAATACAAGGCTAACTTGCATCTAGCTCAAAAACAGGTGAAATCGATATGTGGAGGGAGGTAGTCAGGCCAGAGGTGAATCCTGGGGAAGAGAGAGGCTAGTGACAGGGAAGGGGCCATGAGGGAACACTGGGTGTTGGCAAGTAAAGTTCTGTTACTCAGGCTGGGCTGTTGTTACCTAAGCATGGCCTTTTGTGATAACATTCACTCAGAGCATACTTATATTATTCATGCATTTCTCTGTATATATTTCATACATCAATAAAAGATAAATTTTTAAAACAAAATAAATAAGAGAAACCAGAGAGAAATCAGCTCTTTTGAGAAGAAGACAGAGCACTTCAAAGAATAAACTGTTAGTGCTAGAAGGGAGTGAGAGACATCGTAGAGTGCAGTGATTCCCAACATTATTTTAAGCCAGGGGCTTCGATCATCCCAGGAGCTTTTAAAAACGATAATCTGACAGACTTCCGGTCAACTGTGGCCGACTGTCTACGTGTGCTACCACTTCAGCTGTCCACACCTCACTAATACGATCAAAAGAGATAAAAAGATATCAATCCACAAAAACATGGAGAATAGGCTAGGAGAAATTGGTGGACAAGATATTTTAACACCCCTTTAGAAAATGGATAGGGGTGGTAAGTGAGAAGGTAGAGGAAGCTACAACATGAGAACCACTAAGAGGTTTAGGACCCGTAAGCTCAGGGACTAGAGAACTAGCGGAAAGAACTAAAAATGGGGTACATGCTAGAAGACACTACGAAAATTCTGCATTTGTATGCTGGGGCCTCTTGGCCATCTGCTGTGTCACAATCCTACATCTGGAGAAAGCTGGCATGAGGACTGGTATCCTAAGGCCTGGGTCATCTCTTTCTACAGAGAAAGTTTATATAAATTATACAGGAGAAGAAACTATGGGCTGTTCTGTAGAATACACTGGATTTTGAAAACTTAGTATTAAAAAAATGCAAAATATCTCATTAATATTTTTATATCATTTGTTGAAATGCTATTTTAATACAATGTATAACTTATATATTAATTTCATCTGTTTTTTTAAAAAGTGTCTATTAGAAAATTGAAAATTATACATGTTGCTTGCATTGTATTTCTATTGGACATCACTGGTTTAACCTTTCTTAAGCAAAAGGAAAGAAAACTGAACAATGGAGGACTGAACAGCCAACATAAACACTCTACATAATTATTACTTAATATTCTTTTGAGTAGAAAATGAAAGATCTTTTGATGCCTATAGTATTACAAAAAGAAAACGAACTTTATTACAAAGCTCTTTTTTTTTTTTTTGAGACAGAGTCTCACTCTGTTGCCCGGGCTACAGTGCCATGGTGTCAGCCCAGCTCACAGCACCTCAAACTCCTGGGCTCAAGCGATCCTTCTGCCTCAGCCTCCCGAGTAGCTGGGACTACAGGCATGTACCACCATGTCTGGCTAATTTTTTCTATGTATTTTTAGTTGTACAGATCATTTCTTTCTATTTTTAGAAGAGACGGGGTCTTGCTCTTGCTCAGGCTGGTCTTGAACTCTTGAGCTCAAACAATCCACCTGGCCTCAGCCTCCCAGAGTGCTAGGATTACAGATGTGAACCACTGTGCCCAGCCACAAAACGCTTTTTGACTACATCTTTCCTGGGGTTCTGAATTTTTCATTTGCTGTTATATATAAACATAGTAATTTATTGGTAAGAGATGACAAGAGGGGAATCTCCCTTGATCTCTGTCCAAAATTATTTTAAATAGGAAGACCAGTGAAAAATATTAATATGTATAAGAAACAGTTGGATCCTCCTGCTTTAGGCAGTTAAGCACATACAAGCAGAAGACTAGAGGTTTATTCTGGGCAGAAATTCTAGACTTGGGGATACCAGCCTCAATAGAAGGTAGTGGCAAAGCATATAGCAGACAAGAGGGGATTTGAGTGAAAATATGCATACTGAATGACAGAACCCTCTCAGCCCGTTCCCCCAACCTGCTCCCAGAATGAATGTCAGCAACCAAGGGTCTCTCCCCCAGGAGGGAGATCAGGGACATTACATAATCCTCCAGATGAAAACATCATAAAGTGAAGCTTCCCAAGTTACAAGCCCCAGCCATGCACATGGAGCTTTCAGTTAGAATTTTAGCTCCTCATCCTAGATTATGAAAAGCTGACCAAGTATCACCAGATATCAAGGGGAAAGGTCTGCCATGAAAGAGACTGTAACAAAGAAACAGAACAGGAAGCTTGGATAATTAGCTTGGCCATACCACACAAATGCACATGCATTATTGTATTGTCCCTTGATATCTCTAAGAAACTGAGTATGGTTACATTTCCTTGTTCAGAGGTTTCAAGTAAAATGCCCTGTGGGTGAATAAATAGGGAAATTTTGGTAACAGATATCTCACCTTTTTAGTGTATGGCTGATTCTGCCGGATCTTACTAATGACTGTGTTGTCAACAGTATGTTAAGCGATATGTCAAATCACAGCAACAACAAAAAAATTCTGCCTAGCTCTTAGATATTTTGATTTATAAAATGGAGTTTCAAAATATCTTTTTGACTTTTATGAAATTAAAACAAAACACAGAAAATATACAAGATTTTTCATGTCTTATCCAAATACAAACCAGACTTCACTCAACTCTCTGCATATGCAGCAGACAGTCCAAATGCAAATTCTGGCAAATTCCATTGTCTACAAACTTATCAAAGAAAATGAAAAAATCTTCCAGCTAAATATCCTGTACGTTCTGTAAACAACACTTCTAAAAAGGGGTATGATCTGTTTACCCCTTCTAAAAATGCTAGAAGTTTAAAAATGCTAGATGTTTTAGACATAGTCTATACAATGAATTTATAGATGCAAGAGATATTCAGCCTTTCGTTATTAAAGTTTTTTTTTTTATTTTTCAGTTTCCTTAAAACTTATAGAAGCACTCAAAAAGATGTGTAGCTATATATTATAGAAATGGAAGGAGATGGCTTCCTTAGACATGTGCCTATAGTGTGGCCATCATTGTTGCTTGCCATTGAAAAGATTTAAAATGTTGGCCTGCCACAAAATTGTATTTTCAAAATGTGGGACAAAAAAGAATGTCCTTCTCCAAATTGGAAATACATTGTGATCAGAATGGAGAAATGACTATAAATGAGCATAAATGACATGCCGTTTCTCCAAAACTGATTGATGATCTCTGAAGGGGCCATAAATAGTCGAGAAAAAAAAGAAAGAATGGACAGACTACATCCAAGTTGTTTGGTGCTATGTACAGGGTGTGACAAAAACTCTTGCAGCAAGAAAATGACTTTTTTTCCTCTTAAAAAAAAAGAAGATTGCTGGAGAACTCAAAAACTGTCACCAAAAAAGGGAAGCCAAGTTGAAGAGGACTTTCTCATTTGTTTACTGAATCTGTAACTTACTTGGAATCCATCTTTAATTTCACAAGTTTAATTCACCTCTGTGCTTTATAACCATTTTCCTTGCATGATAGAGGTTTAACTTATGACATCTAATCTACTTCAGAGAGTTTAAAAATGCTAGATGTTGGCCAGGCGTGGTGGCTCATGCCTGTAATCCTAGCACTCTGGGAGGTCGAGGCTGGTGGATCACTCAAGGTCAGGAGTTCGAGACCAGTCTGAGCAAGAGCGAGACCCCGTCTCTACTAAAAAATAGAAAGAAATGATCTGAACAACTAAAAATATATAGAAAAAATTAGCTGGGCATGGTGGCGCATGCCTGTAGTCCCACCTACTCGGGAGGCTGAGGCAGAAGGATTGCTTGAGCCCAGGAGTTTGAGGTTGCTGTGAGCTAGGCTGATGCCATGGCACTCATTCTAGCCCAGGCAACAAAGCAAGACTCTGTCTCAAAAAAAAAAAAAAAAAAAAAAATGCTAGATGTTTTAGACATAGTCTATACGATGAATTTGCAAAAGATGTGAATGATAGCTGGTGTACTAAAACAAGCCTGTAGATATAGTGGATGGACATTTCTAGAGAGAAAGCAACTAATTCTTACAAGTCTAAAAGATCTTAAATATTCTTACCAGACACATACAAAAGGTAACTATGCAATGTAATAAATATGTTAATTAGTCTGATTATGATAATTATTTCAGTGTATACAAATATCAAAACATATTATACACCTTGAATATACATGAATTTTGTCAATTATACCTCAATAAAACTGAAAAAACAACCATAGGTTTAAATTGCAAAAAATAAATAAATAAAAACCTACTGTTGCTAGAAAGTCAAATCCTAAGTATTAAACACTTTTGCGAAGAGGGTATTTAGCTTGACCTCATCACCTTGGACTGATACCCATCAGTATGGGCTTAATAAGAGCAGAGCTATAAGTCAAAATAAACTTTACATTTGACTATTTGCAGCTTTGCCACCAGATAAAAGAAGGCTATAGTCAGTTCAGAGAAGTATTATTGAAAAAGGACAGAGAACAAGTAAAAACATCCTACGGTACCATGAGACAGAAAGAAACATATCTTTTTTCCACTAAATATAGGTAATATCCCTTTAATTAGTACTACTGTATTTATGTTCTCCTTGTAAAAAGACTTACATTTACGTATCTTAAGACAATGCAATACTATTACCTACAAAATATAAACATCCAACAATGAGTTAAACAAGAGTTAAAATAAACTACTATATCAGAGACTGAACATTATAAAATATTGTTATATTTTCTCATGCATTTTTAATTACTTCTACTATTATTACTAATGATTGTCACTGTTAACCAGTTCCAATGTTATTTTGTTTAAATAGTAACATTTATGTCACAGAAAAGTACAGAATATATAGTTCAAATAAACATGTTTTCATATTTTTATCTTAAAGTAATAACACACATGTATGATTATTTCTATATCATTATTCTTTTTGCCTACTATGACTGCATCACAAATTGGCTCTCTAAAAAAGTTGGTCATTCTAGGAAAAGAGAAACTTAAGAAATTTTCCCAGAACTACTGGTAGACACAGGTTCTGCGAATAAAAGAGCATCCTATGTATCCAGTACGAGGAATGAAAAGAGACCTGGACCAAAGCATGTCACTGAAAAGTTTCAGAATACTATAAAGAAAGAAGACTCCCAAAAGCTTCCAGAGGGGGGGAAAAAAGGGTCACATACAAAAACTGGGAGATCACATGACATTAAGTTTTTCAGCAACGACAATGGAAGCCAAGGATATTGATTAAATATTAAAGTTATTTTTTAAAATACATTTTATTTTTGAGCAGTTTTAGCACTATAGAAAAACTGCACAGAAAGTACAGAGAGCTCTCATGTACCTCTTAATGCCTCCTCCAGGTCCTCTTATCTTTAATCTCTTGCATTTATTAAAGTTATTTTTAAAAACTCTTCTGTTTTCAACATTTCTCTAAATTTAGAGAGAGAATGATTTTTAACATAGGATCCCTGTCTAGACAAACTATAAATCAAAAGATCGAAGTTACAGGTACAATGAAAACATTTTCCAACATGTAGAGGCTGAAAAATGAAATCTTCTATGTATTATTTTTTAAGAAGATACTAGAAAATATGCTTCAGCATACTGAGGAAGCCACCCAAGAAAAAGGACCCAAGAAATAAAAGATTTAAACCTGTATATGCTTCCATTCTTGTGATACCTCACTTCGGAGGATGGGCTCAAGCTCTATCCAGGAAAATATAAAAGGTGCTAGAATAAGCACCACGTGCACTCGCCATCAAATTGGCACTAACTGATCAACACTGAGGCGCTCACATGGTAGTAGTATCTTTGGGGGTTGGGAGTGGGTAAACTCACAACTAACGGATGTGGTAAGCGTTGTAGGGGGAAAGGGCACACCTCAAATCATGGCTTCAGTGTGGCAAAGTCAAAACATGTAACCAAAATGTTTGTACCCCCATAATATCCTGAAATAATAATAATAATGATAAAAAAGCAAAACTGTGAGTGAGCGAAGGGAAGGTCCATAATGGCAGCTGCACAGCAGGTCTAGATGGCAATCAGTCCAGACTGAAGAGAGGAAGCTTGGGATATTGACAGGAAAAAAAAAAAATCAATGGATTTTTAAAAATTTGACTATTTGGAGGTATCAGTGACATATTATACATTTGATGGAATAGCTAGGAAAAAATTAAAGACTCCTGCACAGTGATACTAACTAAATGAAAAAAAAAAAAAGGCAACTGTTAATTCCAGGGGAAAAAGTTGTACAATAAAAACATACATTCTGCTCCTCATATGTGCGGGTTCTGTTTTTGTGGATTCCACATCTGTGGATTAAACCAATTGCAGATTGAAAATATTTGGAAAAAAATTGCATCTGTACTGAACATGTACCGTTTTCTTGTCATTATTCCCTAAACAATACAGTAAATACTATCTATATATCATTTATATTGTATTAGGTATTACAAGTAATCTAGAGATGATTTAAAGTATATAGGAGGATGCGCGTAGGATATATGCAAATCCTGCGCCATGTTATATAAGAGACTTGTGCATATGTTAATTTTGATATCCACAGAGGTCCTGGAACCTCCATAGAAACTGAGGGATGACTGTAATTACAATAATACACTGTTTGGCTCAGCAGTGAACTATACTTATGCTGTCCTATGATATCAATGCTGACTGTTAATGTAACCAAATTCATGATAAAATTAGAGAGGTGATAAGAGGGGACAGAAAAGGGAGCATGGTAGTGGTTCGAAAGAACTCAATTCCCACTTCCTATAATGGGAAGTCAGCAGACAATGAAACAGCAGTATGAGAATATTTTTATTTAAAAGTTTGGGCCGGGTGCAGTGGCTCATGCCTGTAATCCTAGCTCTCTGGGAGGCTGAGGCGGGCGGATTGTTTGAGCTCAGGAATTCGAAATCAGCCTGAGCAAGAGCAAGACCCCGTCTCTACTAAAAATAGAAAGAAATTAATCGGACAACTAAAAATATATAGAAAAAAAATTAGCCGGGCATGGTGGCGCATGCCTGTAGTCCCAGCTACTCGGGAGGCTGAGGCAGCAGGATTGCTTGAGCCCAG